>JAYMTF010001086.1:0-26488 GCA_036897485.1 Pelargonium nanum | reverse complement strand
CTCATTGGTGGCTTAGCCTAAGTCAAATAATTCTTGGCTTAGGATCCTTAACCTCTATTTATATTTAAATTTTAAATGAAACATAATTTTCAGTGAAGCCTGTTTTTTTAAGGAGGGACTGTTATGGTGGTCACCGGCAGCGAGGATGGTGAAGTAGGAGAGGAGGACGATGAGGTGGCACAAGCTTCTCCAAGAAGAAAGCTGACGTGGCAGGAAAAACCAGGTAAACAGGCTACAATAGGTAACCTTTACAAAAATAAAAAAGTTGAAAGTGCAGAGATCGTACCAACTAAAAATCCAATGTATGAGCCAACTCTATAATCCACGCAAGTCCAGGGGGTCTGAAACTATTTAACCCGTGAAGCAATGTATAAAAAAAGGTCAAATTCTCCATAAAATGAAATATAAACATGAAGTACAAGAGTTGCAACCTTCTCAATAATCAGAAAACAGCAAGTGGAAAAAAGCATGACATTTTACAAGTTGACATCTAGAAGACAAATGGGAAAAGAGCCTTGACATCTTTGGGAAAATCTTCAAATTTGGAAAGGTACCATCTCCTAGTGGCATAGCTCCTTCCCATCAAGTAGAAGGTAGAGCCTAAAGTGAAGGACCATGCATACAAGGTTTGAGAGATGAAGCAGACCCCAACAAAGCCTAGAATCTCAAAGAGGTAATGAGGACAGATCACCAAACCAAACAAGCCACCCTTTGGTATCTTGTACTCTTTGTCACCATCTTTTTTCCTCAGTTTGGAGAGGATGTGATGGTGGTACATGTTTCCACTTATGCCCACCAAGAACAGCACAACTCCTGGGTACTTCAAATCAATTGCTGGCTCTGGTAATTCTTGGGTAAGGTGTTGAGCATAGATGATGGTCACAGCTGACATGAAATAGCTCAAAGTGATGGTGATTGCATCTTCAAGAACCATACTGCTGCTGTATTTGTGGATGAATAGACTCTGCAACAACAACATGGTAAAAAGCTTAGATTTGATTCAATTTTCAAAACTACCATTGAAACAAGAGCACAGATTTGCTTGTGAAAGGCTATAGAGTAACTCTTCTTTATCAGCGATACCAACACCAGTTGAGAGTCTCGAACCTGAGATTTCGGGAGGGGTCCAAAGTGCCTAAACTGCTTGACCCAATGTGTGTTGGTGGCTATAGACTAACTAAAAAGGTGTCCCAATGCACGAGGCTTTCATCATTGTTTGTGATCTCTAGAGGTGACATCCTTACCCAAGATTATATCTACTTTGTAGAGAGACTACTAGGGTCAATGGAAGCATGATGTTTCCTTGACTGGTTGAAACTTAGACCCAAGTTACCAGAAAAGGCTACCAGAGAAGTGTTCTTCGTTTCGAAACGTTTCGTTTCAAAACGTGAAACGCCAACGAATCTAACATGGAACGCCAACTAATATCACAATTACTCAATAAGAAAAAGGAATATCGGTAAAGCTTTTAGACTTTTAGTTGATGAGGCTCAACCATGCCAATAAAAGCGATGTCACCTCATTATGATTTGTGAGCCCTCCGCTCACACAAATTCATTTATTTTGTCTTGGCTGAGACTCTTCCCTACTCAATTCCCTAAATGAGTTCAAATCCTATAGATTTTGACAGAAATTGTGGGGAAAATGAAAGACCTTTCCATGGTGGGTAACTCAATTCCCCACTTTACCAAATTTTTCTTAGATAGTTTCAAGATTTATCTGAGTTTTGTTCTTACACCTATTGATCTCCAAATACACAAACAAGACACAATTAACACAAAAGCTATATATAGTTATAGTATATGGAAATACCTCAAAGACCCTCTTGAAGAAATGGAGGGTGATGGCTGACCTGAGCATCAGAAACCTGAGACCCTCATCTGGGAAGATCCAAAAAGAAGCCAGACCCGCAAGAAAGGCCGGAGCATAGAGCAGAACCATCCCGGTCCTGCCGGACAATTTGATCTTGTTCTTGATGAGCAGAGGCTTCTGATCTGGATTCAAGTTCCAGAATTTGGAGTACTGGAGATGCTTGCCTCCAACTTCCAGCAGACCGATCACAGCCAAGGACACCAAATGAAGCACAGTCATCACTGTGATGAACACAGATTTGGGCTGCCGGAACACCGATTCCTGCAACATTGAGTACACAGTTTCCATTATTTTCTGTATCGTTTCTGGGTTTGGGTTTGGGTTTGGATGAACAATGAGTTGGTTGTTGGTTGTGCTCTATTTAATACTCCAAATGATTTTTGGAATATGGGTTTTGTGTGTGCACGCAACTGGAGGTGTCCAATTCGTACAAGTCAGCATTTTTGGTCGGCACCAGGTGAATTAATGATTTAAGTCAATGAACATTGTTACTTTATCCAAACAGGCTCTAATTATCAAAATCGTTGGCCTGCCAATTGGGCATTTCTAGCCTGGGTCTTATCCCAATTTTGAGATATTGTTGATTTTTTTTTATTTTTTTATTAGTGTGAACAGTTAAATATTCCAACGAAATATCCGCTCATGATTTTATTCATAGTCTACAAAGTTGACTTTTTATTGATATAGAATAATCAGATATGATTTGTAGTACAATCTTTACATCATTGTGAGTTGGCTAGATCAATAAATGAGTCGTGTTCATGTTGAGTAATTCTACCTGTTCAATAATCGGATCATGTTTAGTTGAAGTAGACCCATCTAACGAAATATTAAAGTTCAACACAAGACAAACACGACTTGTAACGGGAAGAAATAAATAGGAGATGCATAGAAGCATGATCTTTATAGAAAAGAGCAATTAACTTCAAGAAATTTTTCCCATCTGTTTTTACATGAATGAAGATGAATGAAACAGGGTTATTAAACATACTTGCAAATCTTCATCATTCCACAAATGAAAAAGGTTCCAAATAGTAAGTAGCCAAATAGGCACCAAGTCATGGGTTCAAAGGTGGGTGAGAGAGAGAAGAGAAGAGAAATAGTAAATAGGTGTGTGCTTGAAACACAGAAAATAACCAACAAATCAATACCTCAAAGATCGACTTGAAGAAATTGGGAGCGAGAGTTGATAGGCAACAGAAAACCGACCTGCATCTGGAAAAAATCAAAAGGAAGCATAGACCATAACCATGGTGTGAAGTACTTAAGATGGTAGACTAACAAAGAGTGAGGATTGACCTTCCACAATTTGAAGTACTGACTCTACCATATCTCCGCTATACTCTACTCCCTCTCGGTCTCTATATTCTAGCAATTTTGCAGAGATCGATATGGATGGATGCATTTGTGAGTAGTGATATCATGATGACATATAAAAGCACAAAATTCCTTACAAATTATAGTAGAGTTGTTATGCATTCTTGGCCACTAGTTTCTTTCATCATATGAGATATCGGGATTGAATCTTACCTTAAACAAGATTATGATCGCCAATATCCTTCATTCTTCATAATCCCGAACAAAACAAGAACCAACAAAAGGAAAAGAAGATAGAATAAGAAGAGCCATGTAGAACAACAATAGCATTATCCGTATATATGAGCTAGCAAGAACTACAAGTACTACTTTCACAGCTAGAAAATATACGGAACAAGAGCCTTGACACCCTTTGGGAAATCTTCAAATTTGGAAAGGTACCATTTCCGAGTGGCATAGCTTCTTCCCGCCAAATAGAGAATTGTACCGAGAGTGAAGAACCAAGCATACAATGTCTGAGAAATGAAAGAGATTCCTAGAAAACATATAATCTCGAACAGATAATGTGGGCATACTACAAGGTCAAATAGGCCACCCTTCGGTATCTTATATTCTTTGTCTCCCTCTTTCCTCAGAGTGGAAAGAAGGTAATGGTGGTACAGGTTTCCACTTATACCGACCAAGAACAGCACAATCCCAGGATTCACCAAATCAATTGGAGGTTCCTCAAACCCTAGTGTCAGGTGCTGAGCATAAATCATACAAGCAGTTGAAATGAAATAGCTAAGAGTGATAGGAATTCCATCATCAAGAACCACCTTGCCACTATATTTGTGTATGAATAGAGCCTGCAATTGCCAATTTTCACAAAATGAATCAAGATTCAAGACTAAAATTTTAGAAAATTATATCAAAATTTACTAGAATTTAAGATCTACCCATTGGACATAGACAGTAGTTTCATTGAAAAACCACAACATCATCAGTTTTCACATGCAAGATACGATTTGGGAAATTACATCAAAATCACAAAATAGTAAAACAGAACAATCAATATTCACACAAATTTTATGCGATAAATCAACAGTTAAAAAATGTGTATACCTCGAAGATTCTCTTGAAGAAATGGAGAGTGAGAGACGATCTGAGCAACAGAAACCTGAGAGGCGTTTCTGGGAAAACCCAAAAAGAAGCTAGAGCAGCGAGAAAAGCAGGAGTGTAGGCTATAAGCATGCCAATCCTGCTGGAAATCTGGAGCTGGGTCTTTGGTTTGTGAGGATTGAAGTTGCAGAATTTGGAGTATTGCAAATGTTTACCTCTGAATTCTGACAAAGCAGTGGTTCCTAAGGATGCGGTGGTGAGGAAGGTCATGGCCGTGACGAAGAGAGACGGCGGCGCCGGAAAAAGAAACGGCGGATACCATGAGACCACCGCCATCTTGATGCAGCTTAAGAAATTTGGATAGTGTTAAAGAGTGAAAATATTAAGTTGGGAATTCAACTGTTACATTAGGCTTTTAGTTGCTATAGTTCTCTATGTAGTATCATTGCATTAGTAACTAAAAGTCCCGAGTTCAAACGGCCAATGTTTTCATGATTGTATGGTGGAACGCTATCAGTACAGTCCACAGGTCTCCTCGTTATCGGTGTCAATTTGATATTTCTAATCGTCATCAGTCCAAACAAACCTCTTACCAGCTACATCGTCGTCATCATCACCGCCCAATGTCAGTCACTTGTTTTGTATTTTACTCGCAATCTTATTAGTACGACTTTGTGATCCAATAATATGTTCATTTTCAACATGCCTACATGTAGTTGAATTGAGATGGAGTCGATTGTTGGGGTATGAATCCGAGAGGTCTAAAGCAATTTAAGAAAATTTTACCCCCTAATAAAATTTCAACCACCTCGAGCGAATCAACAAAAAAGTCGACTTGCATTGTAGTTTTGTGGGTCATTTGGAGAACAACTAAGCGGATAAGAATCCTCCTTATCCATGGCAAGGGTAGCGGAACTGGGTGTGTTCAGTGGATTCAACGAGAAGAAATACGAATCAGAGAAATAGGCATTAGGGTAGCTATCTGCAATTAACCAAAAACAAAATCCAAAATTGGTAGTTCATTGAATGTAAACTTTCTGCTTCAAGCCTCCAAGACAACTATACATTGGTAGAGACAAGTGAGCTTGCATTTTCTCTGTTGTTATTGCTGTAACAATGCTATTCATACAAAATTCTAAATCAGAGCAAAAGTGTCTTTCATTTTCACAAATCCAGGATGATCACCCAGATTTCAATAAGCTAAACAGAAGATTATACAGATCTCATTCTCTCGTACTAACAAAAATCAGAGTGAAACATGACGATATAAGAAAAGGAGAGAGTTTTAGAATGCACGCCTATACCCTCCTCTATACATCCCCCACCCCAAAATCTTATGTACTAAAATTACAATCAAAGTTATATATCAAACGCAAACTACCTCACCCCAGAGACGGGTGCTAAATAGAGAGACAGAGAGGGTGTGCTAGAGAAAGAGAGAGGAAGAGCGAAAGAGAGAGAGAGAGATGTTTATAAAATGCATTCCAAGATCAAGGTCTTCCCTCCAACGCCTTCCCTCGATTTTTTTTCTATGAAAGAATTACACATCTACCAAAATCAACAATAACTGATGTGATAAGAAAAGGTGAGCTTTTGCTTTTGCTTTTGCTGCTGCACTTCTCAACAGATATGAGATATTCATCCCCACACGCCATTCGGATAGAAGATATTAGATATTCAACTCGTCCAATACATTGGGGTAGACAAATCCACTTCCTCCTAATTGTAGATTTTAACAGGCTTCTCGAATGCATGACGATTCTGCAAAACAGAAATCATATATTAAGTTCAAGTGTATGTTTTTAGGTTTTGGCAAGTAGTCTCAGCATTCAAACTCAGCATTGTATGTTTGCTAAAAACCTTCCTGTAACTGAAAATATCCCAACAGGACTCAATATTCAATACTGCAATAAGCTTAGAACATTCTCATATAAAAAATAACAGTTGGCTATGAGCCTGATGGTTTATATAGATTATTGGTTTACAAGTACATGTAGCGGGTCATGCTGATGCAAAATGCACACTGGATGTCAGATCTTGGACCTACTTCATGTAAAGGCTATATATATAGATACATATCCAGAGCAAAAGCACCAAGTTTCCAACACAATCAAATACCTGATTAGCTGTGTATGACCTCTTAGGAGTATTGTCAGAGTGTTCCAACCCAAGATACTGCTCCCAAGCACCGTAGACATCTCTCCTCTGTACAGCAAAAATTCATAAGATAAAATAAGATGTGACTCACATACCAAGATAAAACAATCAAAGCACACTTGTGTGTGTGTAATAGCGTTTGAGAGAGAGAGAGAGACCTGAAAACGACTGGACACAATGTCAGAGTCCTGAAGATACTCTGGACGACCCAGAGACAGAAATGCAAATTTCCACTGCACATGCAAAATAAATGACAAACAAGAAAAGACTGTTACACCTCATTTTTCTTTAAGTAGAAAAGAAAGTTGCTTGAAAAAGAAGAAGAAAGAAAACTTATTGCATTTAACTAAGATATTTTTTCTATGAACAGAATGCTAGAGACCAAAATTAGTGTTGAAAATCTACACAGGCCACAGCACACATAATTTAACAAGCCTGAATTGTTAATCCAAGGTAAAAAGAAAATACCTTTGAAAACTCTTCATCTGGAACCTGCAATTTTTTCTGTATCCGCAATTTGACTTCTGTTAATGTCTCACCCTCATGGATGACCAAGAAAAATGGTTCTCCAAAATTCTGAACCTGCTATTTAAAAGGAAAAAAAATACATTTTAATAGAGAAAATAGGACATGGATAACCTGAATTCACCAAGTCACAGTAAGTACTTTCTACCTGATTCTGAGCTGTCTCTTTCATAAAATGGTAAACATGAATCAACCGATCATGAGGACCCAGGTTTTTCTCCTCTTCTGGAATCTGTGACACCAAGAAATAGAGGTCAGAGACAAAAGATATAGGTGTAAGAGTGAGAAGTTCAAAGGGAATAGTAGGTATTATCTCAAGGATATTTAAAAGCAATATCCTACATTGCTCTAGCACAAAAGTAAAAGTTACCTCTTCTGCACGTAAAGTCCAGTATTGATCATTGATGTTTTCAATCTTTTCATTGAGTGGGAAAATCTGTAATTTAAGTCCAAGAGAAACAAATGATAAGGACACAATACCAATTACTTCTTTCCCCCAATAGAGATTAATAAGTTCAATAACTTTCTAGGGAATTATTTTTCATTTTATATCGCTGCAGAGAAGAAACTTTAATTACTTGAAAAATTACATGATACCTTATAGATCTTGTGATAGAAAACTTCAAGCAATCTAAGTTCTGCATTCGGGTGAGACAATTCAACCTGCAACACATCAAAGGTACAATAAGGGCAAATTTATTCCTTCTGAAGTATATAATACAAGTCCAGACACTTCTAACTTTAACTGAAAGGTAATTGCAATGTATCAGAAGTAGGAAGTGAAAAACATGTTACAACAAGTGCCAACTAATTCACCACACATAGGGCATATTATCCCTAGTTAAAAGAGAAAAGGAAGAAATTCAATATCAAAATAATTCAATCAACACATATAACATCAGGACTCACCTTTGTTTTAAGCTCATTCAGCACATCCCCTACAGTGCTCTGTTTGGGCAACCTAATAGTATGAACAACAATCTGACAACATAAAGAAGGTTGCATAAGAGGAAACATAACTTCCAGTTATTTATTATGAGCAACTAAACAACCAGAAAAGAAATTTAATAGTAATAATCTGCACTCACGTCATCCTTGGTAGCATGATGGAAAGCAACTTTCAAAGTTTTCAGGCATTGTAGCTCTGGTAGGGGTATATCCAATACTTCGTAATAAAGAATATCAGAGATCTGGAAAGAAATGAATATATTATCACCCATCACGATACATTAGCTACTGAAAATATGAAGGCACAAAAGCTCGTCTCAAACATTGTGCAGTAAGAAACCTGATTGTAATGTACAAGCATATCAGACAAATGTTCCACTCCTCGATACTTGATAGGCTGGGGTTTAGGTTGCTGGGAGTAGCAGTTGTGAGATGTGAGCCTGATTTTGGATGGATCATCCAAGCCAAGATGGCGAGCTACTCTTTCCACTACATCATCATAATTGAAAAGCTTCGACCTATAAAATCATAGGAAACAATTGTGATAAGATATGTGATTAAGAATTTAATTGACTTGATTTCTCAAGCTAAACAATACAAACAAATTTTGTTATAGGAAAAACTTACAACTCAAGACAAAACTCATCCTCCTTTGGCTTCTCCAAAGATCGAAAGCGGACAACCTATAGATCATCAACAATATGTGAAAATTTTCAGTAGAGAGTACAAGGATTCTAGGCCAAAGATAACTTGGCTTGGAATGGGTCACCAATAAAATTATGACACCATATTAAAATTTGTTGGATCCAACGGGGCACAGTTTGGAGTGGATAGGGATGAAATTTGATGGAGTGGCATGTTCTCATTAGTTTGGCTTAAGCGCTTAGATTCCTTATTCTCTTCAGTAAAACCATTTATATATGTTCAAAACACATGTGAAACTGAAAGCAAACCTCAAACATGCCAGCATCCTTACAAGGTGGGCAAACCTCAATTCAGATTCAGATGTTTGACATACCTGACGATTATGCACATATTCCAGGAATGAAGGAACATCAGGATAGCGGCCTTGATCCGTTCCAACAGGTGCAGATTTCTGAAAGCAAACTATGTCCCCGTCTTCAAGCTGTAAGAGAGGGAAAAAGATTTAAACTTCCAAAAGAAGATCAAATATAGTAAAAGATGCCAAAAACATGTATATCTAACTGAAAAACCAAATCAGTAATAAATAACACATACCTGACTGGCACGAAAAGTAACTTTCTTGTCGATGGGTTCACACATGACATTAGGCTCAAATTTAATTTCCTGAATATGAAAGAACATTTGTGAGACACTTCATTTAAATTCTATAATAAGATAAAGCACCAATGACCAAACATGTAAAGACAACTGACCTCATAAAGTTCAATTTCTTCATCAGGAACAAAGCCAGCCATTTCATTTATTTTTGCCAATATTTCCACTGGCTTGCCAGTACTCTTGACAAACAGCTGTCCAACAAACCTGAGGTCATAAAGGTAATGCCTAAGTGATCACATGAAATTCAAATTTAGAAAAAAGCCGGAAACAAAAATTACCGAAGCTCCTCCTTCAACGGGTCGTAAAGTTTAAAGAAAAGAAGAATATCTTCTTTAGTCTTCTCACGGGGAGCAACAGGCTGCAAGTCCTGCATAAATATCACTGTTAGTTATGGAACAAAATAGATAAATCGTGATTGGATTGAAAGAGAAATGCACAATAGATGAGTAAAATTCAATAAAAATGTCTCAAATAACCATAAAAAGGGGAATCAAATAGGTACTACTAAAGCATTTTACCAGCCCATATTCTACTTCCAAAAAGAGCTTCAGCTCAGCATTGTTAGCCTTGTTTGAAACCTCTCGCAACTGTCCAACCTGCATTGCATAAAAGTAATGTTAAGAACGTGAATGTGAATTTCAAATCATGCAAGTGGGAATCTAACAAGGAACGTGCTATTCCTAGAAAACAGCATTAGAACTACATGTATGACAACTTCAAATATACATTTCTCCTAGGAATATTTTTACACAGAATACCCCATGATCTCTAGTATTTATTTTAATTCAGACAGTAGCATCGCACATAACATAACAACAATTAACAGTTCAGTCTGCTTCTAAGAACAAATATATCCAGCTATGATCCATCAACCAAGAAGTAGCAACTACCATGCCTGTAATTGGAACTGCAAATGCCCGGGGCATTAACCTAGCCTCAACACTTTAGAAATTCAAGGTACCCACTTGAAGTCAATGCATTAACACCAGATCATCTTGAACCATTGTGTAGTCCACATTGTTCTTGGAAGAATGGAAAATGCGCACACAAAAAAGTGCACAAGTATTACTGAGGTGTTAAGAAGTATCGGAGAACCTACTTCCAGCCTACTTTTTCTATTTTTTAACTAGTAATCCTCAAACATTCTAATGCATAATCTTATCCTCAGAAGAATTCCATGCCACAAAGTTCTCCCTCATTTCTTTATGCTATCATTCCAATTCATCAAAACCATTATTCATTAAAAACCATCACTTTTTAGTTGTAAATTATCACTTAAAAGTAAAAGTCGCATAATGACAACTGATCAACATTATTTTAAATATAAGCATGGCACAAGAGGTAAATCCAGTCAAGCAATCATTCCAAGAATAACTCCATATACCAGCAAATCAATTGTAAAATCAGAAACAGATGAAAAATGATAAATAATACATCATCTGAACAATGGGATGTCAAAAGAGGCTTACAGAATGTGATTCTTCCTGGGGTGTTAGTGGTCGATTTGGACGATATGTGTGATTTTGTCGCTTTGCCCACAGCCAAAATCGTTGAAATTGCACTGGTATACCAAGCTCTTTAGCAACTTCTTCCTGAGGGGAAAGGAATCATTAAAATACTGCTGATTACTAAAAATAACTTATGCTAAAAGGTAAAAATAAAAATAAATAAAAAAAGAACTAACTTGGGTTTTGACAGATGCGAGATTTCATGAAAACAGCGCAAAAAAATCTTTGACAAACAAAAAAAAATGCTAGGTAAACAGTAAATGCCTAAAAGATGAAAAACAAAAAGGGCTGTTTCGACACAAACACAAACATAGGACCAATCACTATAGCATAAAGTGCAATTCGAACCCACGAAGTTCATGAAGGTCAGTTAAAATTTAAACCTTCCAAACAGTAGTGACTGTTCAGATAGTAAATTATAAGACGTGTAAATAAAATGTACCAAGAAACAAAAAAAATAAAAAGTAAATGAGGCAGATTTAATAAAAACTTATCAAGATGAAAAGTAAGTTATGAAACAAAGTAACGAAAAATACCTTGAATAAGTTGAAGGCCATCTGTTTCTGAATACGAAAACTTCGAACTTTGTCATGATCCACAAGATCAAAATATATATCCTTTCCAATTTGTTCAAGTAGATCTTCCTTACGTGCAACCTGGAGCACAAAATAACTGAATTAGATAATGATGACCCACAAGTCATAGATTGTGCATACTACCCAAATATAGGGAAAGATAGAAGATAAAACAAGAGAGTTCAGAAAATTTAACCTTAATGATGGTATACAAGTGTGCCTCTGCTTTTTCCTTCCGCTTTTGCTCCTTTTCTTCTTGTTCTTTTTTCAATCGTATCTAAAACGAGATGTCCAAATAATGTATCATTAATTTTTTGGCACAAAACATATACAACTTTTTTATTCAATAGTACATATATCTACTTACCCTCAGGTGTTCCGCAATATCCTTCTCATCAACATTACAAATTATTTTCTCCTTGTCACTTTCGCGTATGTACACCAACATATATGCATTTGAGTATTTGGTAAACTTAAATGGAGAGTTATTGAACCCAGGGTTTGTTTGTGGTAACTGTTGTGTGGCAAGCAGAGGAATTATATAATGAGAAGAAAAACCAAAAGGAGTTCAGAAAGTTTTTATAATGCTAAAGAAAATATTACTTCTTCTTCACCACCATACTGCTCCTCCAAAGCCCTCTTGATATCTTCTTTAGTAACGCGTTCATCGTCAAACTTAAACCTTAACGTAACAAGCCCCAGTTCAAGTCAAGGTTAGTAGAAAGAATGCAATAAATTGTAATGACACTTGGCACAAATTAAGTAGGAGTAAATTGTAAAGGGAAAGAAAAGGCAACTTAAGCACATGTTTTCACAAGACCTGCACAAAATATGCACTTCTACACAGGCGATTAATTAATGAGCACAACAACAACCCACAAAATTTATTAAACATAAGATGTCTGCCTATGGAGGTTTGGCGTATAACAGAGACACGAAACAAAAAAGAAGCATCAGAAGAGATGGACTGCAGAGAATAATATATAACAGGCTAATTTGTAACATCATCGCCTCATAAGCATTTCAACAAACATTAATAAGGACCGATAGTAGATAAATATATGCTAGCAAAGCCAGTACAAATAAAAGAAATTCAGCATATATGCCAAAAGCTGACAATTACTCATGTGAGAGAATCCTTACCACTGATCAGAGAGAGTTGGCCTTATATAAGCATAGTAGTGTCCACCATGCACCCCACCACTATGAACTAAAACACTGAAAACAAGCAATAGTGTATGTTTACTATCTCCATAGTCATAGTAGTAAAGGAAAACCATATCCTAGAGTCAAAATAAACAAACAACAGTGTAAAACTTAATGAAGCTTTTAGAGTGAAATATCAAATTGTCAGATGTAATAATTAGGAACAGAGAGTCTAAGCAAATCAGCACAGATTACAGAAACCCGCACAGGAAACTCATATAAGCAGTAGCATACATCATCATAAAATAATAGGTCACTGAAGATAAGTGATGTTAAATTTGACAGATAGGAATTAGCATTTATTGGCTATTAGACTCTTTGTTTTTCAACTATTTTTGAAGAGCTCAAAAAGGTAAAATAAAGTTGAAAAGAAAATGCCTATCTAAAGTTAAAAAGGGTTTTTCAAGAGAATATATTTATCTTAGTAAATATATGCCTAGTGAGGAGCATAATTGTTAGAGATATTACTTAGTACCATCAAAGAGAATGGTTTTCAAGAGATTCCTTAAGGAGAAATTTTACTCAATATGGTCAAGGTTAAAAAAAATTATGCCACACATCTAACAAAGATAATCAAAGCTTGGCACTACAACTAGTTATACCTGTGGAGAGTGTAAAGGTTACGAACACTCCTATCTGCGTCAGGTGATAAATATTTGCCATTGTCCCTATCCAGATCAAGTTGCAGAGGAAACTCATACCGGTCATTAATCTGTCCGCCATAAAAAAATATGGGTTATGAGAGAGTATTCATATGCGCATGTGTATGTGTTCATTAATAAGTAAACACCCAACATAAACCCTTTCATAAATTGTAATTGGTGCAGGCTACATGTGTTAATTTTCCATTTGCACATTTAAATCACCCCGTCTACAGTTTATGGTTTAGTAGCAATTCCATCTATGGCAATAGGGAAAAGAAGCCATACTTGTACTAACCTTTACCATAGTATCCCTCATGAAATCATACTCAAAGCGCTTTAGCTGTAGTTGAAGGACAGGGGGGAAGTCAATGAATAGGACACCCTTCTTTGCATCCTGAAAATGAAGAAATTGAAACTTTGAAGATCTCAAAAAATGTAGTCATTCAAGCATAAGATAGATATAAGCATGTAAAAACTACTCCAGTAGGTAACCAAAATCTACAGACATTAATAATAATCAAATTTGAAGAAATCTCAAAATGCAAAAACCCTATTACAACAAAAAAAAAAAGTTTTATCAACTCTTGCTCAATCCTATGGAGGTTTTGATTGGTTTAATATAACACTGATAACCATTCATGCCCCAAGTTTTGATGGCATCTCACCTGTAACCCGTATTGCTCAGCATGATACTTATTGTCACCCTCAAGACGTTCCACTTCCACGTACTTGTCAAAAGAAGCATAAACATCCCGACAGCCTTTGACATCTAGCTGAAGATCTACAGTTTTCAGACATTTAATTTGATAATGCCCACGAAATTCATCAATATTATACAATCATCTAATATAGACTAAAGGATGTACCGTAAAACGATTCCTTCCTGGTTGATTTATAATCAACATTAATGCACTCAATGTAGTTCATGTGGTGCCCTTCAAATAACTGTTGTATTGTACCCTCTACAACAGTTCCCTGAACCAGTACAAAAAGTAACAAAATTAAATATCCACCTAAACATCCATAAATATTCTGTACAGATAGCTCCTTTTCCTTTAACTGCTAACTGAGGATAAATTGAATATAACAAAATCTCTAAACCTTCATTTTATCTTCAAGCTTTTCACAGAGAACCCTATTGAGTTCTTGCACATCATGCTGCATAAAAGAATCATATGTGTCCCATCCAAAAGACTTCGTCAACTCCTTAGTTGCTACACTAGTGTCGCTGTATTGCAGTTTGTAAAATAAACTCTGCAAAGCCAGAGGGATGCTTCCAGATGGCATATCATTCTCGGTAGTCGGCATATGATACACAGCCTGAAACAAACCATTTCAGATGTGGCTTCCTTCTAAAAAGGATCAAGAAGACAAGTTAAGAAGATATATGCATAACCTTTCTGAAGTAAGGAATATGGTACAATGTCTGGAGGAGAGAGTTCATATAGCAAGTAGCTCCTTGGTTCTTAAGTCCAACATAGCCAGTTTCCTTCTTTGAGTCATGTGACCAGTAATCAACAACCCTACGGACCGCAACATCAGCCTCAACAATGATTGTATCATTCACAAGATAACCTCTTCCAGGGTCATATAATTCACCAAGAGGCATGAATGATGTGAAACCCCAATCACTCTCACGTGCATTGAACTGATGTTGTGTATCTGCAGATTGCAAAAGCGTATAAATCATCACATAAATCCACTTAATATGTCGAATCCACTATGTTAACCTAGGAGGAGGAGCCCTTAAGTCTGCACTTGAATGCGATCCTTAAGCATCAAACCATAAAATGAACATAACTTTTACTATGTTAAACTTAATCACAGTGAATCCTTTTTTCATGATCAACCCTCTATTTCCTTCCAATATGACCATGTTTAATATCAAATTTCTAAATTCAAAGTTTCAGATTTCTTTTGTAACTGCATCTTCAATTTTCACCTGTAGAAGGCTGAACAATGTAATTAATGTAATTTGCGCAGCATAACAATACTTCCTTTATCCTAAGAGAGAACCAACACAAATCTGACCACAACATTCCCAAACAATATTGGGGACAGCTAAAACCAACAACAAGCAATTTTCCAAACAATATATGGATCGGCAGAATAAACACTTCAGTACAATTCTCAAGGATCCTCTATTCATACTCCTTATCCACTCCATCCTATCTCATGTTATATTCTGTCAAGCAAAGTGTTAAGTGTTTACATATTTTTCCTTACTACTATCCATGTGAACTTAGGTCTAACACTACCCTTTTTAACTTAAGTTTAAGTGACTTCTCGCACATTTTCTCAAAGGTGGAATAGAGATGGTATCATAACCAAAAAATTAACACATTTACTCCATGAAGTACTCACTTAGATTACCCTAGGAAACCTACTATTCTGACGTCCCAACACTGTG
Source organism: Pelargonium nanum (assembly GCA_036897485.1). Classification (NCBI taxonomy): domain Eukaryota; kingdom Viridiplantae; phylum Streptophyta; class Magnoliopsida; order Geraniales; family Geraniaceae; genus Pelargonium; species Pelargonium nanum. Next base: position 10,923 of record JAYMTF010001086.1, on the reverse strand, counting down.
GAACACAATTCTGGGATGACTAAACCATGAGATAGATATATGTTATAGGAATGGATAACCTTCAGTGCATGAGGAATGAATATAGAAGACAAAGGATACGGGTATTGATATATACCACATTGTGCAAATTAAAGATAGTTCAGTGTTTAATAAAGAGAGTTGCCCCAATTAAAAGGAAAGAAACAAATCATTCACGATTCTTGAACTCCATCCAAAAACATGCTCAAAGCGATATTTAAAGTGTATTTGGAATTAAGATATAATAAGACTTTGAATGGACAAATCACAATAGAGCCAAATCTAAGAAAAGTATTAGAGTGAATACCTTTTCTAATGGTGTATTTATTGTGAATTTGGTTGATGATAGCTAAGCTAAACTGGGCATATCTGCTCCACCCATAGGGCAAAGTTCCCGAATCAGCAACATCTAAGTACATTGACAAATGGTCGACATTGTTCCCCTTAGGAAAAATAAGCACCCGCCTGCCAAGTGCAATTAATGTAAATTTTAATGATCAATCAAATTGAAAAAAGTGGAGTACCTACTAAGATGCATAATAAATGGCAGTGATTCAAATACCATTTGTAGCCTCCGACATAGAAAACATCAGAGTAAAGCTTCTTGGTGTTAAGCCTTGTGAAGTTCTCAATTGTCCACGTGAATCTTGCCGATGGCGGCTCATCAACAGACTGGGCATCCACTGTACTTGCAGTTTCTGGTTGAGCCACTGATAAGTAATTGGCAAAATAAATCAAGAGTCAAATATAAAATTGCAACAATATCTTTTTGATGCTGAGGGTGATAGTTAAAATAAATTACTTTTGACTTATATTTTCAATCAACACAACTGCTACTCCATAAAAATACATCCTATGTTCAGTCATAAGACTAGTTTAAACCTAAAAACATACACTTCATTGAAATTTTCTGTTTCCTTGTTAAACAAATTGTCTATATATGAAAAAGTGTGCCTGATTCAAATTGTGCCAGACACAATTCTCTGGCTGAGATAAACACTCCCAGCCATTCCATTAGATGACAAAATGCAGGATGGCGAATGCAATTATGCAGCAATTTGATCTCCAACATTGTCCACTCAAGTGTGCCGGACACAACTCTCTAGCTTAAGCCTTCCATCACTCCAAAACCAAAACATACATAAAACATGCAAAATCAAAATTCAATTTTCCTCCCATTTCCAGAGCTCTCTAAACAACCGAACAAGCATCATTTAGCTAAAATCCAACTCCAAGTAAGTTCCTCCTTCCCTAGAAGTCCAAGAATTCCAAAACACGCAACAATTTTCCCGGGAAACAATCAAACGGCAAGTGAGAGAAACAAGATTACCTTCCATGGGCTGCGGACCCTCGGGGAAGTCGGTGTGCGGGACTAGCATCTCGTCGTCCTCCTGCTGCAAGCAATAACAAAGTCAATAAGAAGATAGCTCGGATCTGATGATCGAAACCCTAGGAGCAAAGCATGAAGGCGCGGAAATGGCGAATTTGCGGTCAATTGAAGAAATCGTCGGGAGATCGAAATTGGATTGGGGAGATGGAAGAGAGAATGAGAGAGAGTGAGGAGGAGGGACAGTGACTTACATCCAACGGCGGAGGAGTCATCAGAGTCATGAGTGGGGGATCGACGGCCGTCCGATCGACGATCTGCAGCTGAGAAACGTCAGAGAGAGAGGTGAGGAGAGAGAAAGAGAGAGGGGTGTGCAACGTAAAACGAAGGATGTAGAAAAAAGGACTGGGACTGGGTCTGGGTTTAGTTCGAGGAGGGACAGGTTCGTAATTTTCCAAATGATTAATTTTCCAAAATTAATTTTGAATTATATTTGAAAACATGAATTTGAGTTGAAATTTGGAATGTTGCAGTCCATTTATTGTAAGATAAGTGTCATCATTTATATTTGAAGAAAAGTTAAACAGAAGTAGTTAGTGTTGTATATTTACTACTTTAAACATATGTACATGTGTTCTAACAAACTCAAATAAGATTAACTATATTAATATAGTTACATTATTTCTATTATGTTGATCCGATCTTCCCAACTTTTGGATCATGTCCGATCAAATTTTGTTTGTAAAATTTTGGATCGGATCAGACGAACTCACATGATTCAGCACATTTCACGCCCAAAAACTGCAATTTGACCCAATCTCGACCCGAAATCTGAACAAAGCTTAAGTACTTTCGGGTCGAATTTAGGTTGGGCTTTACACATCTGAAATAATGCAAGCCCTTTTTGTTCACTCTCTGAAATGAATAAAATGGGAGTGATTATAAAAGGCCCAACAAGTAAGAAATTGGCCCAAGACAGTGAAACCCATGAGAATGAGAAGAACTTTTGTGCTAGAGCTTTTTATAGAGCCTGTTGTAACAGAGTTGGTTTTTGTTGAGCTTTTTATGTGATGATTGCTTAAGGCCATCCACAGGAGGCAGTGTTGTTTTTAAAGGTGAGAACTTGCTTGATATGGACTTAGTTTTACAATTATTTGTGATTTTGTGTATTGTAAACTCAGAAATGTAAAATGCCCTAAGTTTGTATATGATCACAATTCAGCAATTTTGGCTTCTTTACTTGTGTCATGAGAGCTGTTGGAGATGACAAAAATTAGTATTATCTCTGATTCTCTGCATTGCTATTTAGTACTATGCTCAAGATTATGTACATTGATAGTCTTGTTTTGACTCGAAAAATGTTCGAACTAAACAATTTGTAGATATGAAACTTAAAATCATATGACAGATAGATCTCTAAACCTTGTATCTTATCATTAAACAAGTTTATGTTTATCTACTTCTTTGTCAAGGAAATGACTATACTGACATGCTTGGCTTTTTCCATGGACAGAAGCTTACCAGCATACATTGCAAACCTAGCAAATAATTTTCGTTGTTATCGCCATTGTTGTCGGGATCCCAATTCACCTCAAAGGACTCGAGGTGCTCGATGCTGAAGGATCCTTCTCTTCGTACTGCATTCTTGACTTCTCGTTTGCAAGGCGCGTAATAAGGCAAATTGAATGAATCTATATCAGCTTCTTTAACGAGCCCCTAGAGAACATCGATCCAGGTAAGGAAATGAGTTGTGTACTTATACATTATGGTTGAATTTTTGCATAATTTTACCTCCTTTGCCATGTCAAGGAGTGATTTTGAAACCAACTTTTGGAGAAGGAAGCTGTTTTTGCTGGTCGGATTTGCAGCGTTTCTTCCCAAAAATGTCATGACCATCTGGCCTCCGACGATTATTTCCTTGGCGCGGGAGGCTAGAAAACTTGTGAAGTCCGTCTTAAATTGCTCTGAGTATGCTACAATTACATTGAGAGGGCTTGTCTTTGCCAGACTTATGTTTCCTCTGTTATTTTCGATCACTTCAGGAACCTACACATCCTTTTAACTTATTATACATATATTGGTAATTCATGTATAACTAATTCACTATAAAAAAAATGACACTTGCAAACATGAAAGGTAGACTATTGACCTGAGAGAGCCAATGTAGACCATAAGAGGAATGAACAAGGTGCAAACTCGTAGAAGGAAATAGCCTTCCATAGAAAGAACCCGGGGTTCCTGATACGTAACACGACTCCACTCCTCTCTCCTTGAGCTTCTCGTAGAAAGAAGGCAATGATTTGAACACGGAGTTGAAATCGTTGACATGAAGATCATTTAGAAACACTTGTATTTCAGGCGGTGACTGACCTGCGTCCTGGCTCAACCTTACAATCGCGTCTATCATTTGAGAGACGGGCAACATGGAATTGTGCCCTGAAGAACAACCCAAGTCCGCTATTGTCAAAATCCCGGGGAAAGATTTTTCGTAAACATTCTTGATGGACTTCTCAAGAACTTGTCTCACCTTTAAAATTCCTGTTCTCTAAAAGATGTTTAAAGGAAACAAAGACCTATTAAAATCTGAAATATATATTTGTACTAAAAGTAGAAGCATAAGTGTACCTGAATAGGTGAGTTATGGGCATAACTGGTTTCTCCTTCTCCTCCATTCATATGAAGTTTCTTTTCAACTTTCATGGCTCAAGCCTCAATGTCCACTCTAAATTGTACTTTTTGTTAGAAATAATGGTAAATGAAAACAAAAACTAGCTTTTTATAAAAAGAAATTGGAAAAATTGCATACCTCTTTTCTATAATTAGTAACACCTATGCCTATGTAATAATGTTCTAGGCCCAAATTGGTATACCCTAACCCACTATGCCTCATCAATAAATAATCTACAAAAAAAGTCTATTCTACACTTTACTAGGGGTGTAAATGAGTAGAGCCTTAAACGAGCTGCTCAACCTCGGCTCACTAAATATTAGCTCAACTTCGCTATAATCGAGCTCGAGCCTAAGTGTAAGCTCATTTAATGAATGAGCCGAACTTTTTGTAAGTTGACTGAATTTGTCTTCATTTAATGTGCGTTCTTCTTGTGTAGGAGGCCTATATCTACAAAAGTCACGAGGTTCAATAGCGAGAGAGACTGATAGATAATAAAATATGCAAGAGAGGTTTATCGAGCCAATCACATAATTCAACAAACCTAATGATAAACATGAGATCTCATCATTTATTCAGATAAATGGAAAATGGTTGGTACCATCCATTGATATTCATCTAATTCTTTGTCAAGGATATAACTATATTGACATACTTGGTCTTTTTCATGGTAAGATGCTCACCAACATATTTTGCATATTTTGCAAATAAACAGTCAATTACATTGTCTCCAAAGTGACTAGCTAGTAAGGATTCTGTGACTGCTCGCATATGATTTGCAACAACAAGCCCACTCTTGTATTTATCGAACTCGTAGTTTTCATTTTCTTCGTCGTCGTCGGGATCCCAATTAGCTTCAAAGCTCTCAATCTGATCATTGATAGTGAAGGACCCTTCTTTTTCTACTATATCCTTCACTTCTTCAATGCATGGTGTGTAGTAAGGCAAATTGAATGAATCTATATCACCTTCTTCAATGAAACCCTAAAAAAAGAATAAAAAAAAACACAAAGTAAAGAAGAGAGGTAACAGAACCAGCTCTGATACTATATTAAACTTGATCTAACCCAAGTACTTAATCTGATTTGTTGAGAGCCCAACGTGTATATAAGTGGCGACAAACTTCACATTCTTTCAACGTGGGATACATTGAAACTAACCTCGTTGGCCATGTCAAGGAGTGATTTTGATATAAACTCCATGATGAGGCTATATTCTTTGTTGCTAGAATCCGCGGCGCTTCTTCCCACAAATGTTAGAATCATTTGGCCTCCGACAATCACTTCCTTAGCGCGGGAGCTAAGAAAACATTGTAAGTCTTTCTCGAACTGATCCGAGTATGCTTCAAATACATTGTTAGGGCTTGTCTTGGACAAGTATATATTTCCTCTATTATTTTCAATTCCTTTGGGAACCTGCAGGTTCAGTCCACCTTTTCATTAATTTCTATTAAAAGTACAAAAAATATGTTAAAAGTAATATGAGATAGGAGATTGACCTGAGAGAGCCAGTGCAGACTATAAGAAGAATGAACAAAATGCAAACTCGCGGAAGGAAATAGCCTTCCATAGAAAGAACCCGGAGCTCCCGATATAAAACATGACTCCAATCTTTTCTCCACGAGCATCGACTCTTTAAAAGTAGACAACGATTTGAACACAGAGTTAAAATCGTTGCCAGGAAGATCATTTAGAAACAGTTGAATCTCAGGAGGTGACCGTCCTGACTCTTGACTCGACCTCACAATAACATCAATCATTTGGGAAATAGGCAATAACGAATTGGGTCCGGACGAGCAACCCAAATCTGCTATTGCTAAATGGTTGGAGTTAGGGAAAGATTTGTTGTAAACATTCTTCATAGCTTTCTCAAGCATTGGTGTCACCTTCAATATCACCTCTTTCTGCAACATGCATAAAAGGCAAGAATTGTGCATATATATATATACCATTTAATTATGAGTTGAACAAAAGCTAAAAAAAGTGTAAACAAGAAGCTATATTGTACCTGGAGCAATGAATTATGGGCATAACTGGTCTCTCCTTCTCCACCAATCATATGAAGTTTCTTCTCTACTTTCATGGCTCAATGTATTTTCTGAGTTCTTCTTCTCCAATTTCCAATATACATATATATATATATATATGTGTGTGTGTGTGTAGTGAGTCTTGATCTGGAGATGGATTAAATATATGAAATTATTAATTTTAAGCATTGATTGAGATCCAGATCTTGTAGTCCCGAGCTGGTAACTGTAAGCTCACTCAATACGTACAGATTTTGATTGTTCAATGAACATATATATACACCACCAAAGAATTTGATAAAATAAGTTTAATAAATTAATAATATGTATGAAGCCATTTGGGCCAAATGGCGTGAAAAATATGCTAAAATAGTATGATCATGAGACACCAGTTTTGATATGCGGTTTGTCGGGAAACCATCAAATATATTCATGGCATCTAAAAGCGTGTGAGCCCTCGAGAGCGAGCTTCCTAATTTTCAAAGATGGAGGGATGTGGGTTACAAGAATCCCGAAGTGCACATTCTCGGGATTTTTAAATGAAATTGAATTGAGCAAATCAGAATCCGCACATTTGACACACAAAACCTGAAAATATGATCCAAAACTCCCAACCCGCACCCTTTTCGAATTAGATTTAGACTAACTCCTCTGAAACGACAAAATAAAAAATATATCCAAACCTCAAATTTCCAACTTTACCCTTGAGTGTTCAATTACGAAACACATGTCTTTATGTGTATTGATATTGGATATTTAAACACATAACCATACATGTTTATTGGGCTTTTGGCCCACGGGCCAAAACCAGCCCATCTGCTTATTTTAAAATTTGGACTTCATAATTTTCATCATGTTTACAAATGTATTATTTTTGGCCCAATCCGTTGAGTCCACGGGCCGCTTACTTGTTAATATTATTAATAGTAAACTTAATTTTATTTTTAACAATTCGTTGCTACTTTAGAGATGTGCATGGTTAGAGATGTCATCGATCTTTTTTCTTCGGACATGTTAACTAGTCCTTCTCGCGGGTCAAGAATTTGTTCCCCGCCATCCAAAAATTGTTCGATATATAGAGAAGTAAATTAGATAATTGATTCTCTCATGATTGGATGGTCGGGAAAGAAATTGCTAGAGATCTTCCCAACTGCCAAATTTCTAAGAGTTTTAGAAAGGTCGAGACACTGAGGCTCGTGGGGATGGTTAGCACCCTCCGACACCTTGAACTGTTCAATTGAAGTCTTGTGCATATTCATGTAAGAAAAAAGAGAACGAAGAAAATAAATATGACTCAGATCAGCTGATAAAACATAAAATCAAATTCATTTAAAGCGAACGAGCTTAAAACTTGATATTCAAGATTCACATTGATGCACAATATTCAATCGTAGCTCAAATCAAATCTTGAAAAGCTTAAGTTCAAGAACCATAAGTTGGATTAAAAATTCTCTATAAGAAACTTGACCACTTAAAATTCTTAAGTCATAATGACTCAAATTGTTTTGTAATTAAGGTTACGAAGATGTGTATGGAAATTATTATTTTTTGAACGAGCTCAACTTCGCATTCCACATTTGATATTAAAAATAATGTTCCATCAAAGCTAAGTAAATGAAAAAATGACACAGACATTAAATTTCACTCTTATACGCTTTACTAGAATTTGCAACTCGATCTACAATTTTCTTAATATAATGTCATAATTTTATTGACGATTTTACCAAACCCCAAAACTTCTCAGTTTACGTTACTCTCTATTCATGCTATCATTTAAGAAACGTCATTATATTCATGTTATCGGTTCTTTTCATCTTGATTTATCGTTTGACCATTTGCTATTTTGTATAGGTAGCATCTCAATTTATGAAAATCAATACCAACCACCTAATTATATTATCAATAGTTCATTATTATTTCCACGACGTATGCATTGATTCTCTTCTAAAGATTATTGATCTGTTTTAAGTTATTAATTAATTAACTTGTCATATATGATTCACCAAAGACAATTGAATTTATAGATCATTTAATTAAATTGTACGATAGCATTCAAATGGCCAAAATTGAAGCACAAGCAAAGAAATCCAAAGTTGGAAAAATACAAAATAAAGACTAAATATTAAATTTGATAATGAAAAGAAAAAAAAATTAGGTGAAGAAGATTACTTCACACGAACATATTCTAAGAGCAAAAACAAATTTTGCATTAATAAGAGTTAGTTGAGGATAAAAATTAAACAATTAACCGATATGATTTAGATTTTTGCTTTTGTAAAAAATATGTACATATTAATGGTCGACCTTTAACACTACTCACACAAAGTTTTAATGGTCGACTTCTGTTTTGTGGAGATCGATACTATACTTATTCAACCAAAACAAGCTTATTGTTTTGAAAAACATGTCCGTCGATCTCTGTAATTGCATCTATGCTCAATCAATGATATAGTCAGATATACAAATGGCAAAAGAGAAGGTTTTTATCTCAAATGGAAGAAAATCACCGGAAGGAGGTGCAGAGAGGTCTGGAAAAGAAAAAGTAGTCGAACAATATGTGTTCTTGAAGATAACTATATCCAATGTGGCAAACCGAAAAGGAAATCCAAATGGGTTCCTGAACAAGGCCCCTAAAAAACATTTTTTTACCAGTTGAATTATCAACATGCGGTAATTTTTCTCTTTTAACTCAAATAAATAACTCACCTCATACCGTTAACCGGAGACTCAAATTCAATACCTGAAAGAAAATGCAAACCGCTTAAACGGTTACGCCTTTGGCAAGGAAAACATATTTTTAAATAAAGGAAAAAATACTTAAAATGCCGGCAACAGAGTACAAAACAAAAAGAGTATCTCCACGTGGTCTAGTTAAGTATTTTACCATTTTACCCCGCAACCGACGCTTATTTTCACCCCCCAGCTCCAGCTCCAGCACCAACCACCTCTTGTCTTCTTTTGTTGAATCACCATTACTACACAAACAAACACCGTACCATTAACACTCCATGATTATCAATTTTTAAGCTTTCTTGCTTTTCTCTTCCTTGCCTTGCAACCCAATAAAACCCTCTCTCTCTCTCCTCCTCCTTCTCTACAAAAAACCCACCACCTGCTCTGTTTCTCTTCCATGGCTTCCTCTGTAATTAAGCTCCTCTGTTTCGCCTCTCTGTTTCTTTCTCTGGTATCTGCATTGCCCGATAATGGCGGACCAATGAACCAGTCTCGCTCCGGCCAAATCAACTCCAATTCGGTCCTGGTTGCGCTTCTCGATTCCCATTACACAGAGCTCGCCGAGCTCGTCGAGAAGGCGCTTCTGTTGCAGACACTCGAGGAGGCTGTCGGGAAACATAATATCACCATTTTCGCTCCCAAGAACGAGGCTCTGGAGCGCGATCTCGACCCCGAATTCAAGCGGTTCCTTCTCGCTCCGGGCAATCTCCGGTCTCTCCAGACGCTTCTCCTCCACCACATTGTCCCCAAGCGGATTGGAGTCCACCACTGGCCTCTTAAGCCCTCCGATTCGACGCGCCACCGCACGCTCACCCACGACGCGCTCGAGCTCGCGACCCGGGGCTCCGGCGAGAAGCTCGTGGGGGATGCGAGGGTGGTGGCGGCGAACGCCGTGGACCGCCCCGACGGAGTGATTCACGGGATCGAGCGCCTTCTGATTCCACGCTCTGTTCAGCAGGATTTCAATAACCGCCGGAGCTTGCGCTCAATCTCCGCCGTCAAACCCGAGGGAGCTCCGGAAATCGACCCGAGAACGAACCGGCTGAAGAAGACAGCGCCGCCGTCGAAACCCGGTTCCCCGCCGGTTCTTCCGATTTACTCTGCCATGGCGCCTGGTCCTTCCCTTGCTCCGGCTCCGGCGCCGGGCCCGGGAGGGCCACGCCACCACTTCGATGGCGAGAGCCAGGTGAAAGACTTCATCCAGACCCTCCTCCACTACGGCGGCTACAACGAAATGGCCGATATTCTGGTCAATCTGACCTCTCTGGCCACCGAAATGGGGAAGCTCGTGTCGGAGGGCTACGTGCTGACCGTTCTGGCTCCGAACGACGAGGCCATGGCCAAATTAACCACCGACCAGCTGAGCGAGCCCGGCGCGCCGGAGCAGATTATCTACTACCACATAATCCCTGAGTACCAGACGGAGGAGAGCATGTACAATGCCGTCCGGCGGTTCGGGAAGATCGGGTACGACACATTGCGGCTGCCGCACAAGGTGGTGGCGCAGGAGGCCGACGGCTCCGTCAAATTCGGCCACGGCGACGACGCCTCCGCTTACCTCTTCGACCCCGATATCTACACCGACGGCAGGATTTCCGTTCAGGGCATTGACGGGGTCTTGTTCCCGCCGGAGGCCATCTCCAAATCGGAGACCAAAACGGCGGCGCCGGTTAAAGTGGCGGCGGCCAAGCCTGGCAGAAGAGGGACGTAGCAATGTTTAGTTAATTATACTTCAGAATTAAAGAAACTCTCAACTAATAAATCATAACGTATACAATAATGATACATTATTAATTAACATTCACATTCGTGCGTGAAACGCCCGTCCAAATCTACTTCGTTTGTTTCTTTACCACTCCGGGCACTTTTAGTAGTTTCAAATTATTTGAAGAAACAATGTTACTAGGTCTTATGTTTATGATGTGTTTGACTTTGTTTGACTAAAACCGGCGGTGGCGGAGAGTGTTATTGTCGGTAAGACAAAGTTGGCGACAAGGACATTTTCGTAAATTAAGTTGATTCTTTTGGAGAACCCGTGGGGTGTGGTAGGCACTGTCAAGAGGTGTGTTTTGTAGGTTTTGCTTTTATACAACAGTGATTTAAAGGTAAAAGGTTCCAAAGTTCCCGTGACTTAAATAGGTGGTTTGGAAT
>JAYMTF010001085.1:0-26490 GCA_036897485.1 Pelargonium nanum | reverse complement strand
CCAGCTCTTTTATTTTAGCTCATCAGCAAGTGCTCATGAGCTATTTTAGATGTAACCAAACGCTGAAAAGAGCTATATTGTGCTCATGAGCTTGTTTGACCAGCTCATGAGCTAATCCAAACACCCTCTAAAAATAAATATGTATTAATTTGAATATTAAATTTAATTTGACATTCTAAATGTTAGACAAATCTAATATTTGAATTTCAAAATGGTAATTCAATTATTCTAAAACATTATGTATGCATTTCAAATCATTTACAAGAATCAACCCAATCTCAAATCATTTGATTGCATGAAGTGATAGAAAAACAAACTTTTTTTACCATGAGCACTTTAGGTAATAATTGTTAACAAAATTTTCATTTAAGAGACAATTTGTATACATATACATATATGCTTTGGAGTATTGAATACTTTATACTATAAGAAAAAGACATTGCACAACCACTCAATATTTGGGGACCAACAAGCTCCAATGGTTGGATAGAAGAAATGGATTTTATTAGGAGTGAGATATTTTGGTGGGTGCAATTAATTTAAAATCCTGACCCCAACAAAAAATACTGAAGTTGCCAAAAATAAACTAAAAAAATATCTTATGTGATATGATTATGTAATATTTGGAATTTTGGACTAAAGAATAGCAAAAAAATAGAAGAAGAAAAAGAGAGTTTGAAATAGTAAACTATTATTGTAGGGGCAATATCGTCAATTATGTTCAAATTTGACTCTAGTCTTTGTCAGATGTCAAATTGCCAAAGAATCCGCCGCGTTCATATCACATCGACATTGGCCCGTTCTGCCGTATAGTAGAAGTAATTTATTTATATTTAAATATCCTGTAAGGTACAATGACCATATTGCCCATACATTTTGAGAGGTTGACTAAAATAGCCCCTCTACTCTACCATCTCTGTTTGTTGACTTTTCATGGAACACGACATAATCAATCCTTAATTAATTAAGGAGTTGATGATCTCTCTACCCTTTTCCCCATATTTATGTCGTTGCTTTGAAAGAGTCAACGGCTCCTCCGCTAATTGGGCTTTTCATCAATAAAATATATTTTAAAATTTTAAAATATATTTTAAGAATTTAAGACTAAATATTCATTACTTGACTATTAAACATATTCATTGCACCTATTTGGGTTGTGTTCAAGTTGGACTGAGTCCAAACAGAACAACGCAAATTGGTGTTACAAATGTCATCACGTCAGCTTTTAAAGGCCCACTATATTTGGGCCTGAAAGAGAATGGGCTTGTAAACCACGGGCTCACAAATGCTTCGTAATTTGAAAGATTAATTTTGAGGTTAAAAAGTATAATATGTCCCAACAGAAAATGAAATTAAAAACAAATTATTATAGAGAAATTAAAATTATATGTTTATTCTTTAGTATTTTTGGCAAAGTTTTCCTGCGTAGAATTTTTGTCTTGACTAAAAAGTGACACAAAGCAGCATTTATTGACTTGGGCTTTAGATTGTAGACTGATTTTTTTTTTTTTACTTTTCTTGAGCTGCTACTTTTTTCTAGAATGAGAAAAGGATAGAAAATGGTGTCGAGACATATTGGATAAAGATATCGTTAGGCCAATATTGCACGGTGTTGCATTATTTAATTATGATTGGAAAAGTCAGATAATTAATGTTGAATAATTATTCATAAGCTTAAATTGTCACATATAGATATTTATAGTCAATTCCAGTATCTAATTAGGCTATGAATGGCCCATTAACAAAATTTGGGCCGGCCCATTACATTGAAACTAACAACTCCAAATTCCTAAAGAAAAAAGAAAGAGCAGAAAATTGAGCAACTGTGAGTCGGTCTAGGTGAGCAGAGCAGAGAACAGAGAAGGAGCTTAAACCCTAGCACTCAGTGACCCTATCAGCTGCTAAATCACAGATTACAGGAAAAGGTTGTTGAGCAAGACATGTCGGAAAGAGAAGATTACGACTCCGACGTACCGGAGGAGTTCACGGCGGAGCAGGTTTTCCACGTGCTTCATTAATTTATTTTTAGCTGTCTGGAAAATCAATGGATGATTCGGATTCGAGAGGTCTGAATTTGTGCTGTTTTTGACGAGTGTACAGGGAGTACAGCTAGATGAAGAGATTAGAAGAGTTCAGAAGGAAAACAAGGCCAGGTAAGCTTTCTCTGACACTTAAAAGATTACATTTTTTGTTGTTTTGGGTTCTTTTTGGATTCCTGAAGAGGAGAAATCATAGTTTTGTTCTTTGAATTTGAATTCATTATTGGTATTTACAGTCTGGGTATGCCAGAATAGATAAGAAAGTAGGAGATCATTGATGTCACAGACAGCCACAACCATAGTGATTCCTAAAGGGTTAGTTTCAATGGGAAATTTTGATGGTTTAATTGGTTAAAGAGGCCCAACAATAATGTTCCGGTGGAAGTAAAGATATGAGCTTTAGAAAGATTTATTGTATATTTCCTTTGTGAAAATCGCATTTAAAAAAAAACAATCCATTGCTATAATAAATTGGAGCTATGAATGTTCCATATTTCTCCATCAAGTTTGGTCATTTGGTCTTTTCACATCTGTTACCCTTCATAAAACTTAACATGTTACCTCTTGTCGGGTTTGTCTTGAAGGTGTTTTTCTTGCTGGGGAATTTGAAACTGACAGTGAAGACTTTTTAGTTGTTCATTAATTCTGTCAACATCAGATTCATCCTATAAAGGAGGAAAGCTAGAAGGGTCTTCTTATATACTCTGTCTTATGGTTTCTAACCAGATTAAGTCTTTCCAAATTCCAAGATAACAATAGGTTAGGGGACTGCATCAGTTTCAGTTGTGATGAAAGATTAAGTTGTAGGGGGCATACTAAAACTGATACTCCCTCCATCCCAAAATAAGTGTCCACTTTGTAATCCTTCTGTCCCAAAATTAGTGTCCACTTTATCTAAAACTTTTGTCCCAATATGAGTGCCAACTTTCAATTTTGGCTAGTAGGTTATGCATGCATTACCAATGATATCTCTAAGATAACTTGGTTAGAACCTTGAGTATTTTACATCATGAGGGAAATGGAACACTCATTTTGGGACGGAAGGAGTAAAAGTTCAGGAAAGTTAGTTAGGATTGAATTTTCCTCCTTATACTTCCATGTGCTCCTGATGTACACTCAACGAGCTCTAAGTAACTTATCTCATGGATAATGTTGGTTGTTCATGTATAACTAACTAACAAACAAAAAAGAAAGTGCATATCATTTTGGAACAAAAATTTGACAAAAAGTGGACACGCATTTTGGGTGTCTTGTGCAAGTTCTCTTCCTGCAAGTAATAGTGGCTAAAAGGGGCACTGGTTTGTAAAAGATGAACCGATAAGCAATGGTTGTTTTGTGGCCAACTTGTGGTGGAAGGTGAGAAAGAGTTATCACCTTGAGAAGTCTCCAAGGATTTTGCAATCGATTAATTCTAGTTCTGAATGCATTATTTTGTGAAAAAACTTTTACTGAACTTGACGCATTTTCTTCTGCGTAGGGTTGCTCGTGAAGGAAAAGAACGTCGCCGGAAATGGGCCCAAAACATAACACCTCGACCATCTAAAGGAACTGATAAGGTTCAAAATGTAATTGAAGAAGCTGAAACACGTGAAGAGTGTGCAAAAGGGGGGATGCTTCCTAATGAGATAGTTGAAATGCTCGCAGCTCGCGAGAAGTATGATCTCTTTTTCTCTATTGGTGCACGTGCATAGATATGTTACATATGTATGATTTAGTGATTTAACTTGACCATTAAAGGTTATGTTCTAACTTTTACCAAAATGAAATATTCCACCTGCAGACAAGTTTTCTCTTCAGATTCGGAGGATGAGAAGGCTGAGGCTAAGCACACTAAAAGAAAGAAAAAACTCAGAAGTTCAGGGTAAGTACATCTTATGTCAAGATTAGTGGAGGATTAGTTTACATGTACACTGTACGGTCTAATGGAATACTTATTTGTTGTGTTGTGATCTGCAGGATAGAGCCTGTTATTTTGAAGGATGCACATCCTGCTCAATGCTTGCAGAATTCCTTGGAGTTCTTGAAGAAACGGAAAATGCAGGTTCCAAGGTCAACATCAGTTTTGAACAACTCCAACCAAGCACTGCGCTTCCTCTCTGCTTCTGGCGTATTAAGTAATAGTAAATGAATATCTAGTTTCATAGTTCGTATTTAATATGTTACATTGACACTATTATTTCATCCTACTTGGCTCTTCCGAGAACATAGCTGATTGACCAAGAACTGGAAGGTCAGTTTGGATCAACCAGTTTTGTGTCACTATTTTTACTTTTTGCTGTCATTTGAGACACATGGTGGTCTGTCAGCTAAATGAAGCTTCAATTTGCGAGTGTATCCCCTTGAGATACACATCTTTACTTGCTCTTAATTTGTGTCTTTATCATATAGGAATGTTTAGATAGTTTAGTGAGTGGCAAATCCCACCAAAAGCACTACATACATGTAAAAGCCTACTAGATTCCAACAAATTCTTAGTTTCCTTCTTCTAATTGGTTATTATAAAGCACGTGGGCCCTTTTGTATTCTTAAATTGCGATTTGCGAGTTAATCATGGAAATGAGATTCTAATATCTTGATGGGACCCAACATGGTTTGCTGCTTTGTAACTCATTCTTTTAATGGGATCATTTAAGTATCATATACATTCCACTAACTCGTATATTCAGAGATGTGGTTTCTCATATCCATCTCATATTGGCCAGAACTTAACTTCCTTTTTGGAAACATTAATATCTTCATTAGTGAATGCCACCAGTCTTTGTATAGTTTTTTGTGGTTCTTATCATTATTTTTTCCTTTGTCATTTTTTATTTGTTTCAACTTTTAAGAAGATACTCATTTACTTATTCCACACATATTGGCTAGAACCTCAATTCTTCCCACTTAGCCACCTTAAGAAAGCATACTCATAATATATTTGAATAAGATTTGGTAGGATGTATGGATATTGCTGAAAAATAAAACTGACTAAGCAAACCTTGCAATTCTCTTCATTGACATAATCTCTACAGTTTTCAGTGCCTTTATCAATTCTTTATCCATTTTTTTCTAGTATAGGGAAATAAGATTCTAGTTCCCTATCCCACCAAAATTCCATGCTTTAACCCATATCAAACCATTTGGTAGTTTAGCAGTTTGGTGCTCAGTGTTTTGGTTTGAGTCCCAGCTAACAGTGCAAAGAGTTGATCAGGATCATCAGGATAGACTAGGCAGTTTGCTTAAGGGGGTGCTTGACCAGTTAGCTCCCCAACCTCTTCCCACTTTAGAAGTAAAAACCATTTTAGAAGAAGGAAATACTTGTAGTGCATAATTCTTATAGATGTTATAAATTTGAGTTTACTGTATTGAAGTAGTTGCAGTCTTAAGAATTGTGGTAATCTTGACTGAAGTTGCAAAGATATCTAAGTAACGTTTGGATTAGGATATTTGTTCAGGTATGTGAATCAAGAATCATATCAGGCATGAGATTCTTATTGTTCATGTTTGGATTGAGATTTTTTGGTCATGAGAATAAATTCCCATTCCAAAATTTTCAATTCAACCGCTACCTTAGATTTTTGTTCCATCAGATACTGGATTATTGAGTATAGACTGTTAAAATAAAAACTATGGCTGTGCCGCCTGCATAACTATATATATTATTTCTCTCTCTTACAAAAGTAGAATACAAGTATCTATATGTGATATATGCTTCTCTTCAACTTGAATTTTTTCTTCTCAAAGAAAAAAGAGCTGGATCTGTTGGATTGCATCGAGTATGATCATATCCTCCTCCAGAGATGAGCCTCAGCTGTTGCAGCTTCTAAATATGGCGCAGTCTTGATTGGCTTAAGGGGATGAGAAAGCATCTCCTAGTTGCAGCCACCCTTGCTCATAAGTTTGTTCTGAAGTAGGACTTGCCATAGCTTGAAAAGCTCCTCTCATCTTGTTCAGGCACTTGTGGTGCCGGATGCGTCGAAGCACAACATCTCTCTCCAATGATTCTGATGATCTGAGATAGAGCTGGCTCGTGATGGGGCTTGATGCCTTTGATAGGTCAGTCTCTTTACCTTCATCTCGTGGTATGTTGAATTTCGCATGATCCGCATCTGGTGAGAAAGATGGTTGAGCTTTGGGAATCAGGAAAGCCATGCGAATAATATCTTTTGTTTGCAAAGAAAGGGATGTGGAAGATGGAGTGTGAGAGTGTAGCATACATGGGGGCTTTTATAGAGAAGGAGTGATGGGTATGGTTTGTAGCTAGTATGGTCATTTTACTTGGATTTTGTCTTGTTATATCTTGAATATTTAAGCTTGTTTTTTGGGGCTCTTTCAAGTTGCCCAAACCAGTGGATTGTTAAAATATGTATTTGTGGGTTATCGTGGAGCTTACAGGATAAGTGACACATGCTTCATCACTGCAAGTTATTTCTCCAAAAATATACTTTATTGAGCAGCTTCCTTGCATGATCAATAGAAGCTTATTAGTACAGTTTCATGTTCATTAGTGTAAATCCCAGGAAATCTATGAACATCTTCAACAAAAAGTAGGTAAATATTCAATTTGTCTGAATCTGTGGATGAGTAAAGAAGTGTGTTAATTTCGTACAAGGTACACAATACAAGTAGCTGAAATTGGCCAAAAGATAGTGAAAATGTGGATGAGACCAGAAACAGTGGGCAAGCTTCAACAGTTTTTATTTAAACTATGGGCTGCATAAAACTCTTGTTTTTTTTTCTTACACTTGGGAAAATTAAAATATCAATACACAAACTATCATTGTTTCTGGATATGCTTGCATGAATAAATAAAAAATATATATAAAAAAACAGTCATTGAACACAGACAACTTAGCGAGGAAAAAAATATAAAAAAAGGGTTACCACGAGATCATAATCCCCGTTCTGTTAGACCCAAATTGAATTGGGCCCAAGTGAATAACTGTGTTATCGGCCAAGTTGCTCCGCTGGACTGGGGATATAGCTCCGCACGCGTCTCAGCAACCCAACCCAGCTGGAGGTTCCTCGTTTCCGAGGCTGCATCTCTGCAGAAATGGGCCCGGGGACTTTCCTGGGCCAGGCTCAACCCTTAATGAGTTGAGTTGGAGCCCATTCACTTCGTCTCGTGGAGTAGATGTTTGAAAGCTGCTAGATGGACTAATATAAACCATCTTAGAAGTCTTCTCTTTACCGATGTGGGAATCTCCCACTTCAAGCGTTTAATACAACTGCCACATTAGCTTGACCAATATATTATTTTTAATTACAAAACCACGTAAAAACGGTCTCTTAGATCTATGACAAAGTCAGCAGTCAAATTTTCCTAAAACAAGACCGTCCAAACCTCGTTGTTTCTCCTTTAAACCCGCTGATTTTCCGCTTTGCTCGTTTCAAAATCAGGACAATCGTCCCATAATTGGCCACTGTTTCTTATACTTTTTTGTTTCCCAAACGAGAATGTCCTAATTAGGTTTTTATCATTGCATTGATTTATTTTTTATATTCTTTAAATGAAAAATATACACATACAGCCAATACCATATAACCAATAATCAACATATCTCGGTCGTTAATCACCATGCATGTCCATACACCACCAGCATTTCCTGGAAATGTGCTTCATATAAAATTTCTATTCTAAATTCACCGTCCCAATACTCCATTATTTTCCGGGAGCAATTACATTTTGTTTACACACCTAAACTCTCCCTAGAAAATCATCTTCTTCCTCTCTTTTTTTTCCTGCATTTTAATTTCTTGGTTAAGTAGATTTATATATACATAGAATTACAGTAATATGAACGAGGGTGGCGAGAAACTTCCGAAACTAAAAAAATTTGTATCCAAAGATGACTTCAGCATTAACACAACCGCCAAAGCAGCTCTCAACGGCGGCGAGTCACCGTACAGCGCCACTCTGTCTCCACAATCCAAGTCTCCGTGGTCCTTTCACCACCACTTTACGCCGTCCGTCGGCAGCGAGGATAATTACAGCCCTAACGTGCTGTTAGGGTCGCTGGTGCGCGAGGAAGGCCACATATATTCCTTGGCCGCCACCGGCGACTTGTTGTACACCGGCTCCGACAGCAAGAACATACGTGTTTGGAAGAACCACAAAGAGTTCTCTGGTTTTAAATCCAACAGCGGCTTGGTCAAGGCCATTGTCATCGCCGGCGAAAAGATCTTCTCCGGCCACCAAGACGGCAAGATTCGCGTCTGGAAGATGTCCGGCAAGAACGGGAGCATGCACAAGCGCGTGGGGACGTTCCCGTCGTTGAAAGATTACATCAAGACATCGATCAGACCCAAGAACTACGTGGAAGTCAGACGCCACAAGAGCGTGTTGTGGATTCGCCACTACGACGCCATTTCTTGCCTGAGCTTGAGCGAGGACAAGACCATTCTCTATTCAGCTTCATGGGACAAGACGTTCAAGGTTTGGAGAATCAACGACTCCAAGTGCATGGAGTCCATCGTCGCTCACGACGACGCCGTCAACGCCATTGTCGTCGGCTGCGACGGCTTGGTGTTCACCGGATCAGCCGACGGCACCGTCAAGGTGTGGCGGAGGGAGGTGCAAGGGAAGGGGACGAAGCATTTTTTTTCACAAACGCTCTTAAAGCAAGAATGTGCGGTCACGGCGCTGGCGGTGTCTCCGGACTCGGCGGTGGTCTACTGCGGCTCCTCCGACGGGCTCCTCAACTTCTGGGACCGCGAGAACCAGCTCGCGCACGGCGGCGTACTGAAGGGCCACAAGCTGGCGGTTCTGTGTTTGGTCACGGCAGGGAGTCTGATCCTGAGCGGAGCGGCGGATATGGGAATATGCGTGTGGAAGAGATCGGCGAGCGAGCACATATGCTTGTCGGTGCTGGAAGGTCACAGTGGGCCGGTGAAGTGTCTCGCCGTCGAGAAAGATCAGGAGTCGCCGCCGCACGAGCAGCGGTGGGTGGTGTTCAGTGGGAGCCTAGACAAGTCGGTGAAGATGTGGAGGGTGTCGGAGCAAGCGCCGGCGTTGCAAAAGCAACAACGTAAAGACGGGTACGTGAATGCATTGCCGTCGGCCGGGACGTCGATCGACGAGACCAATAATCCAATGGGCCGAGAACTGAGTTTCGCTAACATTGCTCACTAACTAACAGCAAATAAATATAGTTCTTGGCATGTGGGTTTGGGAGGGTGGTGGCAACGGTAAATAAAATTCAATTTGGGGTGAATTAGGTGTACTTTTGTGACTAGTGGGCACGTTAATGTATATTTGGAGGGTCTCAATTTTTTTTATTTTTTTTGCATGAGAAATTATGATTTGTGATTAATGCTGATTGCTTTTGTTCTTATAGTAATTGCTCAATTACTTTCTTGATAATTAATAGTCTACAATACTTCATTTAGTGCTAAAGCAATAAACTGGAATCAGCTAGGTTACATTTCCTGGGACATTGATTTGATTATATTCATTGCAACTGCACAAAGATGTCTATGAATCTTGTACGAAATCCATTAAAATATTAATCAGATTTAATTTATTTGATCTAAATATGCAAAATTTGTTATTGAATTTTGATGCCTACAAATTTTGGTTCAAGTTGCTGCACGTAGCTAAGAAAAAAGAAAAGAGAAACAATCGATTTATCATTTTCATAATCTCTATTAAGACGCCAAAAGAAATTTAAAGCCACAATAATATTTAACTCGAGAATTTTATTCAAGTGCTCTTTGAGGTTTGTATTATAAAATTTCTGATGAGCTTTCTCTCAAGGAAAAATAAAAGGAAAATAGCAAGTTTGGTGCTCTGAGAAAATTTGCATATATGATTGAGACAGACATTACATTACATTACATTGGTGTGAAGCACACACAAGATAGAAGTGGATTAAACAACATGATTTGAAGGATTTAACCTTACAACTTTAATGATCATTGCTTTGGTACTGAGGAAGTGACAAAACACTATACATCAAGTCTCTTACGTTAATGGATTCCATTCCCATTCTCCACAGTAATCCAGCAGATCACCACCCCGTTCAAATTCTGATTCGTTAGCTCTTTTAAGGCCTTCACGCAATTAGCTTGCACTATACTTCAATTTGAGTTAATGGGTACAACAACATTTTAGTGCTTGTTTGGTAAGTTATGACTCCACATGCTTGAATTAGAATCTCTCTCACTTTAGTTCATTAGAGTTAACATTATTAATTAATAAGTATTATTATTATTAGTAATCGCATTGATGTGTTGTATTTATATCGTATTTGTCTTAAATGAAGTGAGTTGTAATTAATGGCAATCTCATTCTTTATTTTTTATTTCGTCCCTTAAACACAATGAACTTAAATGGTAGTAGGACAAATATGAATGAAAAAAATAAATAAGATAAGAGCAAAATAGAGCAATGAGGTAGATAATAAGACAAATTAGTATTGGATGAGTCATAGTCCTCTTTGAGGACTTGTAATCCCTTGCGGAGACTAAGTATGCATGGCAGATCTACTTCATGTGGATAGTGAGGACAAAACGATTATGAGCACGATCAAAGTAGGACATGGATTTTAGGACCACGGCATCGAGGGTTGGCTTGTGAGGATAGACATGTAGATGTTGAGGTCGGTTAGAGGAGATGCTGCGACGTGGACTAGGGCTGCAACATTGGAGGTTGGTCAAATAAGATGATCATATGGTTAGAGTAGCACGTAGCTACATGTGCTTCAGGTTCATGGCATGAGTGATTGGTTGAAGGGGGTTGACCATGTTTGAGTAGCTTGTTTGGAGATATGTTGAGCATTTTTGGGAACTATGTCTTCTACCGTTTGGAGATTTTGACCATTTCCCTGCAAAACCGCTCAAGCGCAAAAAAGGTCATCCCCACTCATCTCAGGACTCTCCAAAGATGTATTCTAACCTTTTAAGTGTTCGAGCTTTTGATAATAGGCACTAATGTGTCGATTGGAAGTCATGTGTCGTTTCATAATTCGTTGTCTTAAATTATGATTTTTTTTGGTGACATCATATTATTGTTTCAACTTAAAATTGTGCAAACATGTTGTGCATGCTTCATACATTCAACACGAGCTAAATATAATTATTAAACGTGTTGAATTCTCTAAGACAAATATAACACAAATATAACATATTATACTCAAACACGCTTAAATTCTCTTATGTACATGTCAAATCACGTGTTGTGATCCAAATTAACAATTCTAAGGCTCGACTTTACATTCAAATTCAAACCGAGTTCTGCAATAGCCCAAAATCAACCTCAGCCCCAACCTAAATAGTAAAGACAACAATTAACCACTAACCATACCTCAAATCTAACCTGGGACCCTATACGAAACTTGCACAGTAGCACCCTACGAGCATAACGCAAACAGAATAAAGTGCTACATGGATTAAAACAGAGTAAAATCTTATGACAAATAATATAAAGGATAGGCGATTGTTTAAAGAAGCAAGACAATAATTGAAATGCAAATTCACAAATCACGGAACCAAATTGTAGCTGTAGAGATCGAATCCAAAAGAAAAAGTGAGAATTGTTTATAAAGTGAAAACTAAAGAAAATGGACCGGACTGGACCATATCATATCCATGCCATGGTTGCTCCTGTGGTGTGGTGGTCCACAAAACTCACTCACTAATCACTATATGCTAAAGACAAAAGCACCCTCCCACTGGACCCCACATTGCCAACAAACCATCCAAATATTTGTTTTAAAAATTGAAATTAAATTAAAAAAAGAGCTCAGATTCCACTTCCTATGCCCAATGCCCAGTTGTTGCTTCAGCTGCTGCCTGCTGGTTGGTTCTTCCTTTTCTGTCACTTTCCTCACTAACCCACCACTTTCCCAACACATTTTCCTTCTCCCCAAACACCATCCCTACAATTCTTGTCCTCGATCCCTTCCCTCCTCCGCCACTTCACTTCCTTCAACCTTCCTAACCCCATTTCTCTTCCATTTTCATCTTCCAAGCAATCGTCTTTTTCCACTTTACCCTCAGCTCCAACACGTGCTCCTTCTTTTTTCTCTTTACAAGGAGCTCCATTTTTGCTTTCCTCGCCTTCCCTCTTGCTTGTTTTCCAATTTTGAACCCTAAAGAAACCTACCCAGTACCTACTTTTTTTTTTTGGGTGTTGCAGATGGTGGTGGGTACTTTCTTGTTCTGTTTTGGATTTGGGATTAGGGTTAGTGTTTAGTGTTCTGCCGCAGAAGAAGAGACTATGCCGCCGGAGAAAGTATTGGCTCCGGGGGTTGAAGATGAGGTACAGTACTCGTTTGCTGTGGAATACCAGGGCCCGCCGGTGACCTTCGATCTCCCTCGGGCGGTGCCCATCAACGTCGAGCGGATTCCGGTGGCTGCGGTGGTGGCGCAGGTTTCGTTCCCCGATAAATTGTCGTTGCCGGTGGTGCAGCCGCTGTTGGGGGTGGCCGACCCCGTCAGCAAGAAATTTTCAAAGGAGCTGAAGAATTTAGCTTCCGAGGCTACGGTTTCGCCCACTTCCGTTATCGCGTTCGATCGGAGCACCGAGAAGAGCCGCGATTTGGGTTCGGAAACGACTGTGTCGCCCACGTCTGTCATTGGGTTCGAGGAGCGAGTGTCGGAAAGCCACCGCGATTGCGCTTTGTCCGGCGAGTTGAGCAGCTCCGGCGCGTTGGGTTTCACGAATGGCCGTTACGAGTCCGGTGAATTGTCAGATGTTGCGAACAGTTCGAGGGCGTTGGATTTGTCCTCTTCTCTCAGCCATGAACACTCTCAGGAGCTGATAGGTGTAGCTAGGAGCTCGAGCACAATAGAATTTTCTGACAGTTTCGACAAATCTAGGGGAAGCTCGAGCGCTCTTGGGGTTTCGAATCGTGGGAAGGAGAGTTTAGATTTCAATGATTTGAATCAACCAGACTGGGGATCTAGTGAGTCAGTACTGAGTTTGGATTATCCGTCTTCTCGGGTATCGTCACACAGGGCTGTGGATTGCAACAATGAGGCAAATTGTGATGTTAGGAGACCCCATATTGTCACTTTCAGGGACATTGAATCTGATGATGATGTTGATGAAGAGTTTAGTCAGGATGAGCCTGAGATTATGCGCCCAAAGAGAGAGCCTCGAAGTAAAGGGAAGAAAGGGTCATGCTACCGATGCTTGAAGGGAAGCCGGTTTACAGAGAAGGAGGTTTGCATTGTTTGTGATGCAAAGTATTGTAGTAATTGTGTGCTTAGAGCTATGGGGTCTATGCCCGAAGGAAGGAAATGTGTTACATGCATAGGATTTTCTATTGATGAGTCTAAAAGAGGGAGCTTGGGCAAATGCTCTCGAATGCTTAAGAGGTTACTTAATGACTTGGAAGTTCAACAGATAATGAAGGCTGAAAAGTTGTGTGAAGCAAATCAGCTGCCACCGGAGTATGTATGTGTGAATGGAAAACCCCTTTGCCATGAGGAGCTGGTTGTATTGCAGAGCTGCCCTAACCCTCCTAAGAAGCTGAAACCGGGAAACTATTGGTATGATAGAGTATCTGGCCTTTGGGGAAAGGTGAATATGCTGTTCTTCACATAAAGCTTGATTTTTTTTTTGTTGTGTGCTAATTTCATCGAATTTGTTCATCATTATGGATTTTTATGGATATGCTTAATTGAACAGGAAGGACAAAAGCCCTCCAAGATAATCAGTCCTCATCTGAATGTTGGGGGTCCAATCCAGGCAGATGCTAGCAATGGAAACACTCAAGTATACATAAATGGTCGGGAGATAACAAAAGTAGAGCTTCGAATGTTGCAGGTTGAAGTTTTATACATGCAAAAGTCTTGTAGGGACAATATTAAATATGTGGTAGGGGGATTATTAATGACTTTTTTTTTTTTTTTTTTTTTTTTCAAAATTGCGGTTGGCAGGAGTTCAATGTGCAGGGAACCCACACTTTTGGGTGAATGAGGACGGATCATACCAAGAAGAGGGACAAAAGAATACAAAAGGATACATCTGGGGCAAGGTATGATTTTGTAATATAATTCACATCTATGCCTGGGGATCTCCACTACCTACTTTTTTACTTCCAATTTGTTGATACACTTGATTGGACATCTAATTTTGTTACTTTTCAGGCTGGAACAAAGCTTGTTTGTGCTTTCCTGTCTTTGCCGGTTCCTTCAAAATCTTCAGGTTCTTATGGAGAAGAAGTGAGTAATCTGGTTAGCAGAAGTGTCCCCGACTACCTTGAGCGGAGAACACTTCAGAAGCTTCTGTTAGTTGGCTATCATGGGTCTGGGACAAGCACTATATTCAAGCAGGTAGTTTCAGTTTGTTTGAATGAATTGAATCCACCTTTATCATACTTGAATCTTATTTGGCTGTTTTAGAATGCTTAATGGTTCAGATCATTGCCATGTTCCCACAAAGGCACTTGAATTTTATATTGCTGCACTAGAATGATAAATGGTTCAGATCATTGCCGTGTTCCCATAAGGACATTCACTTTGAGTTGAAGTGCGTGTTAGAAAGTGTTCTATTACAGGCAATACTATCTAATAGTTGGCTGCCACAGTAATGTAATCTGTTAGATATAAAAGCTTCATGATCTTCATCATTGTTAAAATTTGAAACCTAATTAGTCCCATCTTTCACCTCACAACGAGGGGAAAATACTCCCAATTTTCTGATTATTTCTTCCATTTGTAATATAATACTGGATTGAGTTAAAGAGAAAATTAACTGCAATTTAGAGATCTAAATGAAAATTGCTTCAACATGTAGGGCTGATTTCAGCCCAGAAGATTATGCACGGCCATTCATAATCCTGAATGTTAAGTGGAAAATGAAAGAATGGGTCATATTTTAGGTAGATAGTCTTGTGAGCCAACACAATTAGTATGACTCTCCTACAATGCCACTTACTGGCACAGCTATATAAATTAGTTAATTAATCAAAATTGAACTCATGTTTCAGGCCAAGATTCTTTATAAAGCCACCCCCTTTTCTGAGGATGAACGTGAGAAGATCAAGCTGACAATCCAGAGCAATGTGTATGGGTATCTTGGCATACTTCTTGAAGGACGTGAGCGATTTGAAGATGAAAGTTTGGCTAAAATGAGAAAGAAGCAAACATCTGATGTAACTGGCCTCTCAGGTATAAGTGTGAACTAGTTTCATCTTTTCACATGTTCTCTTTTGTTCTTCACACCATATTCATGTTGACATGGTTACGTGGACATGGACATGGAAATGGGTGCTTGTGTTGGGTGCTGCCATGTCTAATTCTCAAATGTTTGGCCATGTTGGCGGACCTAAATTGTTGAAGTTCATATTTCTCTTACTGTAACAAAGTGAATGAGGGGTTCAGTTAGTAATGACTTGTGCAACTCATGAAAATTTCTCTTTAATAAATGACAAGAAAATTACTTGTTCTGGAAATGCTCACCTCTTTGGTTGATCATGCTATTGGATTCACCTTGAATAATAAGCATGTTGAACACGGCTTGTATCCACATCAGCGTGTTGCTACTTCTAAGTTCTGTTTTCCCTCTTCTGGATGCTGGTCCCTCGATTCTAGCCTTGGGAGAAGTGAGGCGATTCATTTAAATGTAGTTCTCAAATGTGTGTGACTAAATTACCGTCTATGTTACCGAAGAAGTCATTAAAATGTAGTTCTCAAATGTGTTTCTGGTGAATAGCAGGGGCTTCTGACGACAATGACGAGAAGTCTGTCTATTCTATTGGCCCAAGACTGAAGGCATTTTCTGATTGGCTTCTCAAAACAATGGTATCTGGCAGCTTGGAAGTTATTTTTCCAGCTGCTACTCGTGAATATGCACCACTAGTTGAAGAGCTATGGAATGATGCAGCCATTCGCGCAACGTATAACCGGAGAAGTGAACTGGAAACGCTACCTAGTGTTGCTTATTATTTCTTGGAACGGGTAAGATCATGTTTCATGTCTCCGTGCTTGATTTGTTAAACCTAGAACATATTTGACTATGTTCATGCATTTTGTTAATTATTTTGCTTGTGCTTAATTTGATGAGCCTGAAGTTTTCACAAATTGGTTAGAGGTCAAAGTGTCTTGATATAAGATGTTTGTGAACTCATTGCTCTACATGACATTATTGTCTAGTCTGCATGGTAAGCATATATGATAAGTAGATATATGGTCAAAATACAGGTTGGTTCTTTTAAGTATCAATGGTGGAACATCTCATCCATCTGTCTTTCTATAGAAAAAAAATGTCTTCATCATTGTTCAAAAGAAAAGAAAGAACATATGGCTTGTACGCGAGAAACGTTAGAAACATATGGATTGTATCCAATCTGAACAAAGTAGAAAACATGACCATATGGTTGAATTGCAGAAAGAAGTTAAAGGTTGTAGGTGTACTGACTAGGTTGTGAAAATAAAATCACTAATTTGATAAGGTCTAATATGCTATATTGGAGACCTCAGAGTCTGATCAGCATAATCATTTTTGGAAATTCATGAAGATTTTATGTTAAATTTCTGTTACTGCCACTCTTCAATTGGCTCATTTGTTTTGATGCTTAGAGCATCAATTTCGACAATTGAACTTGGGATGGCCAAACAGGTCCTCAATTGGGTGTTGATCTCACCTTCACCTTTTAGGTTCTCTATGGAAGTCTCGTATCCGGGGACATACCAGAATGATGCACCATAAGGATTGCCTTTTGGATCAGGGCTCTTGCACATCACGAGCTCAGATCATGAAATCAGCAGAACTGTTGGATTTAGCGAGCTTGTGAAATTATTGGGTCCAAAAGGTTAAGTTTATGGTGGGTGTGGCCCAATTTTCTTGGAGAATGTAGGTTGATACTGGAGAGTGTGTTAACCATACATAAGATTTTAGTTTGATAGATTAGATCATGTTCAACATTTTGGGACTATAGATATCTCCTTCACTTCTGAAACTTTACATTGAATTATTGTCTTAAAAGATTTACTATCTTTTAACATAGAGTGGAGACAGTTACCACGCAAGCTTTTCCAGCATGATTATTCTGATTCATCATCCTTCTGAAAATTTCTAATCATTTTTACTTGCAAATATACTTGGATAACAATCAGCAGACAAACTCTTGCCGTTCATTACTGATTCTCTGATATAATTCTCTTCAGGCCGTTGATATACTGAGAACAGACTATGAACCCTCTGACATAGACATCCTATATGCTGAGGGTGTGACTTCTTCTAATGGGCTTGCTTGTGTGGACTTTGCATTTCCCCACTCAACACCGGATGTTGTTGACACTGATGATCAACTTGAATCCCTGCTAAGGTAGGTTCTTATCCTTTTTGTGGCTGCATGTTTCTAGGAATCTCTTATTTCAGATGCTGCTGGGTGCTGAGTTTAGTAGTTCAAATTATTGTTACCGAATGATAATATATCTGTATATATTACTTCGTGTAAGCACAATAATTGACCCTGCAAGTTAGAATTTGGCTTGTAAAAGGAAATCAAGTTGATATAGCAATTAAGGATGCCTAAGTTCATTTTTATGGCAATCACACCCACATAGGAAAACTGAGTTGTATGGAGCTTGCTGCTTAAGCACATTTTGCTATGTTGGAATTCTTGAGACGACTTCCTCATGATGTTTCCTGAACCTTGGTACTCTGTTATTTTGCTAGTCTGAATGCTCAAAACTCATTTTCTATTTTCTACTAAACTTTTTTCAGTTATTGCTTCTTAATTGAAGCCATACTGTTTCAAAGAGGGGTAAATTTTTGTTATCCTAAATGTTTGTTGTTTTGTTTGTTCTCAGGTACCAACTAATAAGAGTACATGCAAGAGGCCTTGGAGAAAACTGCAAGTGGCTAGAGATGTTTGAAGATGTTGGAATTGTCATTTTCTGCGTTTCGTTGAGTGATTATGACCAGTTTTCTGTTGATGGGAATGGGTCTTTGACGAACAAGATGGTGTTGAGTAGGAAGTTCTTCGAGAGCATAGTTACTAATCCGACCTTTGAACAGATGGACTTCCTTTTAATACTAAACAAATTTGATTTATTTGAAGAAAAGATAGAACGGACACCATTATCGCAGTGCGAATGGTTTGACGATTTTCATCCACTGATCAGCCGCCATCGCTCCAACAGCAACAGCAACAACATCAACCATAACCCTTCTCTGGGTCAATTGGCTTTCCACCATGTTGCAGTGAAGTTCAAGAGGCTTTATTCTTCTCTGACCGGGCGGAAGTTGTATGTTTCTCCAGTGAAGGGGTTAGAGCCCGATAGTGTTGATGCGTCCCTTAAATATGCAAGGGAGATTTTGAAGTGGGAGGAAGAAAGAATGAATTTCAGCTTGAGTGAGTACTCAATGTACAGCACTGAGGCAAGCTCTTTCTCACATTGATGCCATGGATAAATCGAACAAGGTCCATCGTAAGTAGGTCCTGTATAACACGTATCTGTGCCACTGTACATATTATGGCATGTACATGAATTTAGAGAAAAATGTCCATTTCTTCCAGAAGCTATGATTGTCAAGACCACGTTAGTTATTGTCTTGTAAACCATGCCGGCCAATTAGTGTAGTTATTGGCAAGTTAGGCTCGCTAGCTAGGCTGAAATGTTCAATTTTCAAGTTTTTTTGTGTTGCATTTGTGTACCTATGCTCCTTCCTTATTATACAAGATACACATTATTGATTAGTAAGCAGACAAATCATCTGACAGGTATGTGTAAACAGATACTTGGACTCTGATATTGTTTTAATTGCTTATCGTTCGTACGTTAATCTAAAATGGAATATCTACAAAACCATAATCTGAGATGTATAGTTTCCTTTTTAAGGTCAAGTAACATGTACGAGAATACAAGTTTCAAAATTAAAACTGGGTCACCATTTTATGTCAATGTTGAACATAAAAGCAAGGGTTGTTGCAAATTTTACACATGGGTTCTGGCTTTGAAAGTGATCAACATTGCTGAATTTGGAGAACAATAAAGACTATTGACTGCAACTAAGCTTACCATTTTCAGGACAAAGTGACTAAGACAATTTTATAGTTCTCCTTCATACAGTATTTTGTGAGAGGACAATACACATTTGCCACAAAGGTCTCATTTTTCTTTGTTCTTCTTGCATTTCTCCAGTAGCTGTACGCTCATATGTGATCCAAAAGTTACAATTTTCTTTTATCTTCAACTTCTTCAGTACTTGTACTCCTGTCCAGCTATGATCTAAAGGTCTCATCTTTTCTTAAAAATAAAAAAAACCTATTTCGGGTGCATTTGATGCAGCTGAAGCACTGCCACTACCAGTAGCAGTATCAGATCCAACTTCTCAAGATTTATTTGTCCAACTTCGGTATGATGATCACTTGCCCTTTTTCATTGTCAGTTTTTTTCTTGATTGTTGGCTTTCCATTGTGTGATCTTTTTGCTGTGTTTTGACTATTCTTTTTTATGCTGTTTGTACTAGTATTTGGATCTTCTCTAGTGTGTTTTTTAATGATGAAACAGTACTTACATAGTTACATTGATGTGAAAGTAAATTCTATCCCAAGACTGTTCTTCCCTTCTCATTCCTTGTTTATTTATGGCTTAGATATATATGGGAGAAATCAATGAGAGATGTAGAGTGTTGGAGCAACACAAGTATTGGAATGAATTTGAACCCAATAATCACCAATTTTTCAAGATCTTGATCAGTGATTTTGAGCACCAGCTGGTGAGTGATTAATGTTTGAGCTAAGCAAATCTCTCACTTTGTCATTTTCATAACTATCCAACTAGTTCTCTGTTGATTTACTCTTGTTTCTCTACAGAGATTACCAAAGAAATTTGTGAGGAATTTCAAGGGAAATTTGTCAGACACCATTAGTCTCAAAGGCCCAAGTGGACATATGTGGACTGTGAAACTAGTGAGAACAGCTGATCGAGTGGTGTTACAGGATGGTTGGGATAAATTTGTCCGGGATCATAGTTTGGAAATTTCAGATTTTTTAGTGTTCCGCTACAATGGCAATTCATCTTTCAGTGTACTGATCTTCGATAAAAGTGGATGCGAGTTAGAAGGTTCTTACTTTGTCAAGAAACATGGGAGCTCATGTTCAGACAAAGGTTGTGTGTTGGAGAAGAACCAAGAGGAGGTTCCTATTAAAGTTATAGATGTGGATGATTCTCATGACGCTACTGTGGAGACGAACGAGATGCAAGAAGGAAATGCCAAGAAGGGAGGACAAAATGTGTGTTCTAAACCTTCCACCTCAGGTTTAAAGCACCAAAAACCAGAGAAGGACAAAGGAACTCAAGGCATGAAAGCTATGCAAGATGGGAATGACAAGAAAGGAAAAGAAAGTTCATGTTCCAAAGTTGCAGCCACCATGTCCAAGAACAAGCAACAGGGAAAAGGAAGACAAAAATGGTGTTCCAAACCAGCTGCCACCAGCTCTAGGCACTGTCAAAGGGAGGATACGAAGGGAAAAGGCGTTCGTGGCGTGAAGCCTATTGGCCTGAGGCTGGTGGATGAATCATCAGAGGGAGAGTCAGTTCATGTGGTGGACATCAGTGGCTCTCAGCAAAGAGCTAGGCCAAATAATCCGAAGCATTCGGATTCAAACAACACAAAGAGGAAAAGAAAATTTCAAGATACTGACCAAGATGATGTTGTGGAGATATTAACAGAAGAAGACTCAGAGGAAGAACAAGTAGACACATATAAGAAGCGTGGACCGACAACAAAACGTTCACATGTTCTTGAAAACCAACCTAAGAAGAAACCTGGTTAACATTCTCTTACATTTTGCAGTATCATAACTTTTCTTTCATGTGCTTTAACCGTATTGCTTGCTTGATGATAGGTTCAGATCTGACTGCAGCTCCACGGGATCTATTTCAGAAATGTTATCCTTTATATCTCATTTCGAACAGAAGACCTGTAACAGAAGAGGAGAAACAAAGAGCCTATAGATCAGCCTCTGAACATTCATCTACCGGACCTTCAGTTATGGTGATCATGAAGTCTACCTGTGTCTACAAGTATTTTTATGTGGTAATTAGGGTCTTAGTTGCTCTAAAGTTGCATTCCTCACGTGTTTCATATTTCTAATAAACATTTTTTCTTGGATATTGTTGGGTGCAGAACTTCCCTAAAGAATGGGGCACCAAGTATATTTCTAGCGAGGACAAGAAGATTAGACTGAGAGTTCCTCCAAATGAGAAGACATGGGTTGTTCAGTTCAAGAACAATAAGTGGAAATGTGGAATATTAGGAAGATGGGGCAAATTTGTTGAGGACAACAACTTGGAAGAAAATGATGTGTGCATCTTCCAAATCAATCCCAAAAGGAAAGCCAATCATGATCCAATCGTCTTGGATGTTACCATATTCTGCGTGGTGGATGAACTTGTCCCCTTGACTAGGTTCAAGAATCCAAGTGCAGTTGCTAAACAAGAGTAGAAGATGAAAGACATGTTACATTTCCATCTCAGTTTCATGACAAGCAGTGTTTGCAAGTTAGTGTCTCATTGAGGGCTATTAGAGATAGAGTATGAAATTAGTACATTTGTCACTGACTTTTTATGGATTTACAGTCATGTTGCTTATATATAATAGCTATCTCTAAATCCATTGGGTGAAATTGTTGAACTTGTGATGAAGAGTCCAAAACAAATGCCAACATGTAAATGCATGTATGATCCTGAATCCTGATCACATATACAAGGTTTTGTTGAATTGCTTAAGCTTGGAACAACAACAAAAAAAAGTTTGTATATTGTTGTTGATGCCAGTGCCCTCTCAGTCATGTCCACTTCAAAACTATGCATAAAGCTAGCAAATCTCAAATGCATCACTTGCAAGGCTAGAGACTAGAGAGACTTGTGGGCTTAGACCTTCTCCTGGAGCCTAAAGGGAGTCTAAACCAAAACTCTTTCCCCTAACATCTGTGTCTTTATGGTTTCTCAACAATCTCTCAGGTTGGCCACACACACACTCATCAAGTGTGTACCAGCTGCAATGTGATATAGCATGAGAAGGTCCAATCTTCCATTGCAGCTGATGACAGAGCCATGATTTGTACGGAGGGCAGACAAACTGGTGCTACGTGAAAAATTATAAGTTGAGGCGACAAATGTAGGAGTGACACGTGATGCTCGAATGCCACCTCGCCGCCCAACAATAGAAGCTCAAACGCTTCGATAGTTTGTGAACATCTTTGGAGTACTTGGAGACATGCCAAGAAAGAACCTTTCGTGCCTGAGCATGGGACCTGCCCGATGAGAATACAAGAGAAAAAACAAGTTCCATATGGATGACCAACATAACCCCTCGACATGGCCAACAACATAAACCCCAAACATGTCGAACGTAATAAAGAGCCCAAGAACCTCCACGTACAACCTCGATGTCGAAGTTCATAAAATATGTATTATCTTGTCTAACCAAAACCCCTCAAATTTAATGCTCAATCTCGATGTTGTGGCATGACTCCCTAGAAATGTTTAATTTTGCCATCGAAAGCTCTCCAATCAAGCATCCAACCTCGATGTCGCACATTGCTCCCCAAAAATGTTCATCCTCGCCCAACAAAAAGCCCTCAACTCTCATGTTCAACCTCAATGTCGCGGTATGGTTTCACGAGAATGTTCACCCTCACCCAATTTATTTTATTATAAAAATTTGCGGATTCATCTATTAACTTTCAAATGTTTCAAAATAAGTTCAATTCTAATATTATTAAGTATATAAATGTACCTTTGTTTTTTTTTTTTAAAAACAAGGTATATAAATGTACCTCATTCTCTAAGTATTTTATTTAGAAATTTTTTTAGAAATGAATTAATTATTTTCATTTTTTTTTTCTTTCTACCTTCTGGTTTCTCTCTCATTTCTTTCGCATTTTGCTCCTCTCCTTATTAATGCAGCCCGCCGCCCATCCTCCGTCGCCGGCCGCTGCACCTGCTCCTCGCCGTCTATATCTGGTGGCAGCAGCTGCTGCAGGTCCGCTTCACTCTCTCTCCCACTTCCATTTTCTCTCTTGTTGCACCTCGCCGGAACACCACTGCCGCTGCCCGGTTCGCTTGCGATTTCGCAATTTCATTTCTCTTCACTGAAGTTTTGATTTTTTTTTTTTGCTCAGAACTGTACAGTATCAGAATAGAAAACAAAAACCAGGTCTTGTCCTCCAGAGCATAGAAAATCAGAGCTAATCCTAAGATATCGGAGAGAAGATGATGAAGATGAGGGAATCAACTTTTGGTTCTGTAAGGTCTGTTCTTGCTCTCGCTCTCGCTCATGATCCTGTTACTGTTGCTACTACATTTCATTTTTTTGGGGTTAATTTTCCATATATTTACTGGTGTTGCTTTATTAATCTAGAAAACCTGGAACAAGAAGAGTCTATTTTCATTCTCGATCTGGTAAATTTGACAACAAGTTTGTAACTGGGAGGAAACGATGGAAATGTAATCATGGGTTCAATAAGGTTGAGGAAGCTATTGCTCTTTTTAATGAGAAAATCCATATGCGACCCATGCCCTCTGTTGTAGAGTTCAATAAGATTTTAGGGTCAATTTCCAAAATGCAAAGTCACTCCTCCATGATTTCCTTATACAAGCAAATGGTTGTGCTGGGAATTTCATCTAATATTTTTACTCTCGACATAGTGCTTAATGGTTATTGTTGCTTGGGTCGGTTGGATTTTGGTTTCTCTGTGTTGGGAAAGCTTATCAAACTTGGCTTTGAGCCAAACAATATAACTTTCAATACTTTGATTAAAGGGCTTTGCAAGATAGGGAACACTTATGTTGCTGTTGAGTTGTTGAGAAAAATGGAAGAGGGAGGTTGTAAGCCTGATGTAGTTACTTACAGTACATTGCTTGATGGGCTTGGCAAAACAGGGAACATCTCCGCTGCCATTCGGTTGCTAAGGAAGATGGAAAGGGCTGGTTGTAACCCAAACGTATATACTTATAATGCATTGATAGCTTGCCTTTGCAAAGTGGGGGACATTGACACTAGTGTTAAGTTGCTCAGGGAGATAAAAGAGAGAGGCTGCAACCCGGATGTAGTTATTTATAATTCAGTGATGCATGGATTTTGTAGAATAGAAGACTTTGCCTCAGCTGTTACGTTGCTTGAGGAGATGGAAAATGGACATTGTAAGCCAAATGTAGTTACTTACAGTACATTGATACATGGGCTTTGCAAAACAAGGAACATCTCAGCTGCCATCAGGTTGCTCAGGAAGATGGAAGAGGCTGGATGTAACCCAAACACATATACTTATAATGCAGTGATAGATGTTCTTTGCAAAGTGGGGGACATTGATGCCAGTATTGAATTGTTCACGACGATGAAAGAGAGAGGCTGCAACCCTGATGTAGTTACTTACACTTCATTGATACACGAGCTTTGCAGAAGAGGTAACACCGGCGCTGCCATTGGATTGCTTGGGAAGATGGAAGAGGCTGGTTGTAATCCAGACATAGTTACTTATAGTGCAATGATAGATAGCCTTTGCAAAATAGGGGACATTGATGTTGGTATTAAGTTGCTCAGGAAGATGAAAGAGGAAGGCTGTGACCCTGGTGTAGTTACTTACAATTCATTAATAAATGGATTGTGTAAAATGAAAAACCCTATTGCAGCTATTGAGTTGCTTGAGGAGATGGAAGAGGGAAGTTGTAAGCCAAACGTAGTTACTTATAGCACGTTGATAGATGGGCTTTGCAAAACAGGGAACGTCACTGCTGCCATTAGGTTGATGAGGAAGATGGAAGAGGGATGTTGCAAGCCTGATGTTGTCACTTATAATGCGATGATAAATGGTCTTTGCAAAGTGGGTGACATTGATGCTGGTATGAAGTTGCTCAGGAAGATGAAAGTTAAATGTTGCAACCCAAATGTAGTCACTTATAATACATTGATACATGGGCTTTGCAAAACAGGGAACACCGGTGCTGCCATTGGGTTCCTCAAGAAGATGGAAGGAGGTTGTAAGCCTGACATAATTACTTATAATACGTTGCTAGATGGGCTTTGCAAGGCTGGGAACATCTCTGCTGCCATTGGGTTACTCAGAATGATGGAGGAGGCTGGTTGTAACCAAGACATAGTTACATATAATACAATGATAAATGGCTTTTGCAAAATAGGGAACATAAAGGCTGCCATGAGTATTCTTTGGAAGATGGAAGAGGGAGGTTGTATGCCTAACACAATTACTTACACTACATTGTTAGATGGGCTTTGCAAAACAAGGAACATCTCTGCTGCCATTGGGTTGCTCAGGAAGATGGAGGAGGCTGGTTGTAACCCAAACGTAGTTACTTATAATGCAATGATAAATGGCCTTTGCAAAACAGGGAACTTCACTGCTG
This sequence comes from Pelargonium nanum, assembly GCA_036897485.1. Taxonomy (NCBI): domain Eukaryota; kingdom Viridiplantae; phylum Streptophyta; class Magnoliopsida; order Geraniales; family Geraniaceae; genus Pelargonium; species Pelargonium nanum. The sequence continues at coordinate 1,141 of JAYMTF010001085.1, read as the reverse complement.
CCATTGGGTTCTTCAGGAAGTTGGAAGATGGAAGTTGTCAGCCGGACAGAATCACTTACAATACACTGATACTCGGACTTTGCAAAATAGGGAACACTAGTGCTGCCATTGAGTTGGTAAGAAAGATGGAAGACGGATGTTGCAAGCCTGATGTTGTTACTTATGCTACATTAATTGTTCAGTATTTCAAGACAAGGAATAAATCTGCTGTTGTTGAGTTGCTGAGGAAGATGGATGAAGGAAGTTGTAGAGCTAATTCGGTTTCTCTTAAAACGTTGATGGATGATCTTTGCATGATGGGGAGCACAACTGAAGTCGTGGAGCTGCTCACAAGGATGGAATGGGGTTGTTGTAATTCTAAACCCAAGGTAGTTATCTCTCTCATAGTATACATTTAACTGCATAGATATTCTACAGCAGCATGTGCCCATCTTCAGTTTATGCCATTTACTGACAAACTTTTTTGCTCATTTAGCAGTCTTTTGACATTGACATAATCTGCAAAGGCTGATTCTTGGGAGATTCATATTCAGTAAGATTTTCCTTCCCTTTCTAATTTTATCCTATCTCGGTATTTTGATTTAGAGTGGTGATTCCTCACTTGACACTATTATCTTTAAAACAATGATTTAACTACATCTCACGAATCAATGATGGCTATTATTTTTAAAACAGTTAAAGACAAGAGAATAAATATTTGGTATGCTCATTGTTCTTAATACAATTAGGAAGAAGGTTGTTTTAAGCATCTTATTACAGTGTATATAGTGGCAGTGGTTGAGCCAAGGGTGTGACTTCATCTAATGGGCTTGCCTGTGTGGGCTTTGTATTTCTCAAATCGACAGCATTTGATGTTGACACAAATGATCAATTTTTCTCTTTATTTAGGTAGGTTCAAACATTTTATGCATCTTGGTTGCATGTTTCTTGCTACCTCTCATTTCGGATGCTGCCGAGTTGGGTAGTTCAAATTATTGTCACCACAAAACCTGCCTGTATTAATATATAATATCGGTATATCCTACTTGGTGCAAGCACAATATTTGACCCTTGCTACTTAGAATCTGGCATGTAATCTGTTGAATTTGAAGAGAAGAATTGTATATTATTATAGAATAGCAACCTCTTAATTTATACAAGA
>JAYMTF010001084.1:0-26497 GCA_036897485.1 Pelargonium nanum | reverse complement strand
TATGCTGAAATAATCATATGAAATGATGTCAGATTTAAGAGAGAAAAGTTGAGAAGAATGAAGACTTGAGAACTCAAAAAAATAGTAGAAAATGACATGTTCAAAGCTTCTTGTCATTCCATTAGAAATCTTGCTCTTTTGTAGTGAGTTTGTTGTACATGTAGAAATATATAGAAAATGAAAATCACTTGTGACTTTTCAATTACTTGGGACTCCTATTAGCTTAAGGTACTTGAGTATATGCTTAGATATGTAGCCTTCTTCTATAGTACTACATCCTATATATATTAGTGATAGATATATCTAATACTATTACTAATTACTATTAGTTAATAGGGTTAATATTTGTAACCTATGAAATATGAAAGGTCACTCAATGAGAAGGCTAGAAAATGTTAAACTTGATGAGGTGGCATCACCTAGTGCATCCTCACCAAGTTTAACACATATATGTATGTTGATTTGTGCAGCAAAACGACATGGTTTTGTCACGTGGGCAAGGCCCAATATTTGTAAATGGGCCCGGACATAGACAGAAGAAATGACACGTGTAGCAAAGTGAAGCCACTACTTTAGGAGCTGGGCTGGGCCCAATGTGTTTAATAATGTTAATGTAACGTTGTTGTTGAAGAGCTTGAAAAAAGATGAGGAAGAGGAAGAGGATTGTAATGACTGGTTTTGTTTTGTTTTGTTTTAGTCAAAGCCGGCAATGAAAAGTGGCCGGCAACATGTTCAATTCAACCCGACAACCTGCACGTGACCATCGGTTTCTTCATCTACATATGTTATAGTTCTTAGGTTAATTTCAACAATGTAATATCAGGAGATTAGTTTTATGTGATATTTGATACGAAAAGTGTTCCTAAGTGTTTGAGATGGTTATTATTGCTAATCTATCTCAACAGACTTACAATGGAAGATGATGTATATATTTGGTGTTGTTTGGCAAAACTTCTCAATAGCTGGACACAATTATTCACAAAAGTCAGTTAGTTATGTTTGATAAATTAACAACTTAAAGTAGCCGGAACATGAAACTCATGCAATTGTATGTTTGGCGACTAGAGTGTTGTCATGTGTTTCTCTAATGTAAAATAATGGCTATAATATATGATGCATAGATTATGTAGAAATGAAAATAAACCGAACGATAATGCAAGTACAACACGTCGGAAAACGAAATTGCCAAAAACTAATAAACGAAATTAAAAAATTGTCCTAACTATGTCTCAAAACAATAAAAAAGAAGAAGCTCAAAACACCATATAAACAACTTCGAAATGTCCCAAAACGAGTAAGTGAAGGGCAAAGACAATCTGTTTTGATTGTTTTGAGTGCGCCAACCAAACATTAACTCATTCCGATCACATAAGCATATAAACCATCAACGTCTGCATGGTCAAGCAGCCCGTTTAGACCACCGTTGTGAAGTCTGAAGTGTTATATAACATAACTTGATCATATTTTTCATGAATTGGTACTCTCCTTATAGCAACATTAATAAAAATTGAATAGTTCTTTTACCTTTAAATCCTTATTGGTCATTGGACTATACTTAATAGTTAATAATGAAATAAAATCTCAATTGATTTAATGATGCTTTTCAGTCAAATATAATAATAGCAATGATGATTGATTATGGATTAGAGTATTTAACTCATTAATGTGATGACTCATCTACAACACCCACACACTGATCTTAACATAACAAACAAGCTTTCATGATCTCATTCCAACTACTTTTTTTTCTTCTTTTTATTAATTAAATTGTTGTTAGTTTATACATTGTATATATAGCCTTTCACATCTTAAAAAGGCCACCATGATGTACCTAATGTTGTTTAGTCTTGAGGTCAAGCCATTATTGTTAAGTGCTAATTTAATTTATATTTTTTAAAACTAAATAGTTAACAAATAGTTGACCTAGGGGTCAAATCTTGATAGAATCAGTATGATTTTTATACCATTAAACAAAACTTAAAAGACAACTACAGTAGTTTGTTTGACAAAAAAATGACTCGTCGAAGGAGCTCGTTTTTCAAGAGCCGTTAGCCTCTTGTAAGATTTTTGTTGAACTTTAAGGAGGATAGATATATGCAATTGATCTTCTTGCCCTCGTAATATTGAGGTAATATTTGGTCAACCTGATCTTCAATTGAAAGAACTGAAACCTGCAACATTTATTTTGTAAAATGAATATTTAGTCGACCTGATTTTTCAATCACACTATTACACTAATCTCAACTTCCAACTCCCTTACAGTTGTCAATTTAGTAATTTACCGAGCATAATTAACTTTAATACAACTCCACAATTTTTCAGTAATGTTACCAAACAAACTCGAAAAACAAGTAAGCTAGGAGGGTGGAAGAAGAATATTTGTATTAACACTGACACACAAATTGAAGACAGATGAATCTTATGCTTTATTTGCCATTGAAAAAATGTTCACAACTGTCTAAGAGCATGTGTTGTATATACAAAAGGTTCTGATTCTGTATCTAATGGCTACCAATGCATGTAATGTATAGAGAAACTTGAAGAGAAGAGAGACAGGGTTGACCCACAAGAGCTAGAAGTTGATGACAAGTCTGTGTCAATTGGGTTAGGCAAGGAGACAAGCAAATTGCCATGGCATTATCATCTTATTTGGACCAGTAGGGTCTTGTATTAGCTCTTGCCCACCACTGATCTGACCAAAACCCCAAAAAAAATTTCACACCCACCACATATTTGATGAGTCCTCACTCAGATATCTGCCAATGATCCTATCTCCTATTTAAGGACCTTTCAGCCCCCCAAGAGTCCTTCAAGCCACAAGCAAAACCCAGAAGAAGAAACTATCATTTACAGTAAAGTCAAAGAGAGAAATGGCAGAATCTACCTCTTTCTTTCCCAGGAGCTTCAAGGTCCGGCCATGGCAGAGGTGTTCGAGGCACATTAGAGAGCAACGGTCGCGTCTTTATGTTATTTGGAGATGTGCTGTGATTCTTCTCTGTTGGCATGAGTAGAGCTTTTCTTGATGGCAACACTGCAGGAAGGTCTCTCCACATAGTGAGTGTATAGATGAAAAAGAAGGTTTTGGTGTCTGGTAGTTTTGTACAAATACTTGTATCATATAGAAAGAAAGTTCATAATATAACACCTTTTGGGATGTTTCAGTTCAATTCTGCAAATTGGTCTCTTTTGGGTTATTTCTTTACTGGTAGAGCTTGGATTAGAAAATTTGGAATGAGAATGAGAATCAAGAATAGGAATGAGAACGGGTCCATGATCTAAAATACATTATCCAAATATGAACCGATCCTTCATTCCCATTCTGAACAAAAAGTCTAATCCAAACGCTAACTCAATATATATTTCAGTGACTGCTGAAGGCAAGAAAGGCAAAAAGCTAGCGAAGTTGTACATTAGTTCTAGTCACATTGATAAAGCACAGGTTTTTGAGTTCTTGAGATAGGATCATTACCTCTCATTTCTCTCTGGCAAAAAAGCTCCATTCTTTTCACAGATTGTAGGGTGACTGATCACTTCCTGATAAAGCTCAGATTTTTGAGTTCTGGAGATAGGATAGGATCATTACCTCTCATTTCTCTCTGGCCAAAAAGCTCCATTCTTTTCACAGATTGTAAGTTGACTGATCACTTCCTGGTCATCAAGCTATGCTTCTGCATAACAATAGCTTCAACAAAATATCAGATTTTAAATGAAAGTGAATGGAACCAACTACAGCAAAACCAAGCCATGTACCGTATTATACACTTGCAGCATCCAAATAAACAAAGATATGTCCCTCTGCATTAAGCATGGAACAGTTAAAAGTACAATTAAGGGAGATATTTTCAATATAATACACTTGCAGCATGCAAAGAAACAAAGATATGTCCCCTGCATTAAGCATGAAACAGTTAAAAGTACAATTAAGGAAGTTGAGAGATATTTTCCATACAGATAATAGATTCCAAGATGCAAATCAGAACAATACCAATCAAAGAAGAATGTGTGCATTGAAATGTATACAAGTGATACACAACCATATTCAAAGCGGAACTGAATCTCGCATTCATTAGCCATAACTAAACATGTGCGCAAAGGGGAAAGAAAAATCACCAGAAGAGTTTGTATCATATATATAGAGCTCGATTGTGTTCAAAATTATGCAATTCCAATCTATGCTGGGAAAATAAAATATAAACATAGGGTACTAAGCCACATAATGCCAAATACTATTAAGCTGCAAATTTGTAAAGCTTAAATGTCATCATCTCTAGACAGCTGCGTTTACAACCAGTCCCATCCATCATCAAGAAGAGACTTGTGGTCATTTTGAACTCTATCCTCCTTATGTATGCCAGATTTGGGCGATTCTCCATGGTTTGTTGATGTTGTGGGGCTTTTCGGGGATTCTCCATTGATCATTGATGTTGAAGGACTAGTCTTGGGAGTTTTAGATAAATTATGTTCAATATCAAGGTCTGATACCGCACTTTTCAAGGATGAGCCTGATGAAGCTAATTTGCATGTTGTCTGGCTTGAGGTAAAAGACTGACTTAACGGAAGGCGTTGATCAAACTTTTCTTTGAGTGTTCTGACATCCTGGCATATCACAGATATTTCACCTCTGCGAAGAGAGGAAGAAAGTCATTTCCTTTCAAAGTACAATGAAAGTGCTCAAGAATCAGTATAAGAAAAGCAAGATGCCAGTGAATATTGAACTTCACAAATCAGTTTTGCTTATAATAAAAAATAACTTTTATCAAAGAAAAATGTATAAAAATCAATAGAGAATGTAGTCAGTGTGAACAAACTTCAAACCATTCCATAACAGTGGAAATGCTTAGTGTACTTATTCAGCTTCATCTATCTCATTTCAAAGAGAGGGTGGTTAACTTACTGCAGCATATCCACAACATGGCCTCGATTAATAAGAAACTCCTGTAACTGCACGTATAAAAGCAAACTTATAGTAAGCAGGGAACAAAGTAAAAGTAGAGTTAAATGAGAAACAGAAAATTCTTTCTACTGAATACAATCCAACCTTGGAATTTTCCTCAGCCTCTTGTTGAAGCATCTTAGACTCTTGGACTACCTTCTCCATGATGGCTTCTTGCTCAGCAAGTACATTTAGAGCAGACTCTTCCTTTCTTTGCTTTTCGATTAATGCAGCTCTCATCATCTCTTCTGCTGAAGCTAGTCGAGCTTCAAGAGTCTCACGCATCTGTCAAAAACCAATTTATCAGTTAATAGAACATAGAGAAAAAGAAAGACTTGTTAGAACATAATGTAAATATACCTCGTTAAGAATTGCAAGAGAGCAATCTCTTTCATCTGACAAAATGAGCAGACGTGATTGGAGCTCTTTTACTTCAGTAGCAAGAATTGACTTCTCACCATAAACCTCTCCTGCATGCTGCATAATGCAAGGAAAACAGACTCAAACTTCACAGTTCACACTTAGAACAAGCAAAATACTGTATGAAAATTACAAATGTTTTATAATTATTAAAAAAATACACAACCATGTCATTTGCTTCCTTGGCATGGACCAACATCTCTTTTATTTCTTTAGCTTTTAGGAGGATATCAGAACCCCCGTTCATAGCTTCTTCTTTAGCTTGTTCAGCAGCCTTTTCCCGCATTTCCACCTGTTCCATCATAGTTATGACTGATTCCATAGCTGAAAACAAAGTTTTCTGCAGTATCATGGAAAAATTAGACATTGTCACAACAAAAAGTTGCCAAATATTAGACATCTCAAACACATGAAGAGGTGAATAAAGGACTCAAAAATCATACCTTGTTATTTTTGGCCTCTTCTATAATTCCTTCAAGAAGATCTACTCCAGAAATTTGTACAGATCGGCTAAGCAAATCAGCCTCATCGTCAATACTAACCATACCACTCTCTGAACAATCTTGGTTAGAATTATAACTGTGAGAACTCTTCTGACAATCAGAAAAATCATGTTGCAGACAAGATTCAGGAGCATCTGAGGTACATGCAACGGAGGAGATGATCTGAAGTTGGGAGTTTTCAAAGCATGATTCTAACTGAGGAGCACTGATTTCATCATCTTCACAATTCAGATTATTAAGCTTGCAACAATCTTCATCTTCAACTGCAGATACAGTTGTGTTGCCATTTACAGTCTTCTCCACCCCAGATTGATTAATTTCTTGAGTTTGATCAAAATTTTCACACATCAGATTATTAAGCTTGCAAACATGTTCATCTTCCAATAAAGAAACAGTTGTGTTGCCCTTGGCCGTTTTCTCATCCAAACATTCAACACTAATATCCTGAGCCTTCTCCATTGGATTCAGTTTCTCACTTTCAGTACTCACAAGTCCTTGTTGATTGACATTTTCAACATGATCCAAACCAACTTCATCACTCACTTCTTCACTCTTGCCAAAAGAGGTCAACTTTTTATCTTCATCAACAACAATGTATTCAACGAGATTCTTCCCGTGAGATGTTGCATCAGAATGATTGGCACCACCAGTAGGACTAGAAACACTTCTCTCTTCAATAAATATTGATCTTGCTGGTCGTTGACGAATCAGAGAATTATCTTCTGCAGGCCCAACTACATTGTAAAGTAATCAAATAATAAACGTTAAATCGTATCAATGCAAAACTATATCAATTTTATACATCAAACAGAATAATTTGGACCTGCAGTAGGTTTAGAATCACTTTTGTCTTCAATAACTATTGATCTTGCTGGCCGTCGACGAATCAGAGAATTCTGAGAATTATCTTCTGCAGGTCCAACTACTATTTACAGTAAACATATAAAAAGCTATAATCATATCAATACAAAACTAAATCAACTTTATAAAATCAAACAAAGAATAAGTACAACAAAATAGAGTTTATTACATTGGAATAACATTAGACAATATCTTAAATTAGCATTACCTCCAATTGATGGATCTCTAGATGACTGATTTCCAGATCTAGAACCAGAAGAATCAGAACTTTTTTCCATATACGGAATAACTTCAGTTAGAACAACCTCCACTGCATGATCAGCATCCTTGGGGTGCTCTATTGCTACAGCCCTCAGCAAACGGGCATCCACCTGTGTAGTACAAGAGCAAAGAGAGGACAGGGCATCACTTTAGAAGCAATAAATAGATCAGCCGATCAGGCAAAGACTACTCTGAAACATTGATATTTTAAACGCTGGAGGATCCATTCCAATTCTTGGTGAGTGAAAGCAACATGAAAAAAATTCTTCGAAAAAAAAAACAAGTAAATAGAACTATCAAAAGATTAGCAATTAAGCATCATCAAATTATATACCTCTGGAAATATCTCCTGCAGTGCTTTACACACAGAACTGAAGCCCATGTTGAAGAGCTAATGATCTGCAATAATAGTAAAAGCAACATAAACAAAATCAACACAGTGAGAACATGAACAAGCAGTAACCTATATAAACCTAAGCTTTTCCCATAGTGCACCACTACTGAGGATTAAACTTTCAGGGAAAAAGCTTGAAGATAAAATCAAACAGTAATTAAGAAATGAAACCAAACAATCCGAACTCACAATTCAGCGACCAAGAATCAAACAGCTCAATTTTCTAAAATCAGAGCGTACAAACCCTAGATTTCCAGTTTGGGAGCTAAGAAACCAGGAAATTCAAATAGAACAGGAAGAGAAGCGTAAGCACACAATGCATCATAAAAAATCACAACCTAAAAATGATGATTCCAAAGCAGAGCAACACAACACACATGCTTAATCGTTCGAAATTGATCATGGTTTTCAAATCATCCACGACTCAGAGATTGAAAACGGCGTTAAAGAACGTACCTTTTCGAGAGATTAAAGATTTTCTGAGAGGATGTGCAGAGGCATAGAAAAAAGCGATTGGTGTAAAAGCTATTTGTAGTGTTTGTTTCTCGGGAAAATGAAGAGTCGGTGAGGAGATCAATGCAGCTAAGTAATTGGATTCGCAAGTGTTATTTCTACTATACTTGGAGGGCATTTTCGTCCATTAGTAGTGGACTTTTTCCATGTAGATGATTTATTTTAAAATATTTAAATTCTGACGTTTTACTTGATTAGTGGGTCCGCCGCTATATTTGGAACATTCTTATTGGTTGTTTAATGCATTGCTGATATAATTTTTTTTAACTAATTAATTAACTATTAATGGCCCAATGCACAAGATCTTATTTTCAAATCTTATACTAATTTTATCAACAACAAAAAATCTTATACTAATAAAATCCAAATTACCATATCACCCAAGAAAGCATGAATTTCCTTTCAATAAATGTAATGTGGTGGTTGTGTTTGGAAAAAAAAAATTGTCATCAAAATTTAAATTTTATTTAGATTTTAATCAAGTTAATTAGATTTCACAGCTTCCGTTAGTAAATTCATCAGCAAGGATCGATTAAAACCAATTTCGCCTTATTTTGGAATGTATTGAAAGTAGTGAAAGACCTAAATCAGCGTAGATAAAAGTTCAAGAACTAATCGGCTATTTGAAAATCATGTTGGGCATTTTCCTTTATAATATGTTTCAAGTTTGTCACTGTGAGAATGATTATATGAACATATATCTTATGATGCAAGCCACATACCAAACGAAAAAGCGGGTGGTGGTTTTAGCAAGCAATTTTTTCGTCAGTCCTGGCATGTTTCATCATTTGGTAAAATTAATTAGTACCGATCAAAAGTTAAAAAAATTATGAACATCTAAATTTTGTGATCCAACCCACAGCCTAAATTGTCACACATTGTATAAAAATTTAAACATGATTTAACACCCCAAAAAAAATCCATCACATGAATTTCCACATAATTATCCAACTTTTCAAGAGTATCACATCCACCCATATGCATCTCCAATAAGAGATAGGGTAGTACAAAGAAATTAGAAAATCCAAAATTTGGATTATACTCTTTTTTTTCTTCCTTTTTTCCTTTTGTTCCTTATGCATGTCCACAGACATATCAACTTCATTTTACATAAACTGCACTTCAAACAACTCTAGCAAAACCACATGAAAATCTGAACAGACTAACTGTACACAGACACACTCACACACTCATTCTACTCAACGTAGTTATGTAAATCCGACCGATCACACTAACTAGTCGTGGCGTGGAAAATATAACTACGACAAAGACTTCGCTGATACGTTGCCAATTCGCGAGAGATCTCTCGTTGCCAGGAAGACGCTATCAAGAATTTTCCGATAACTTGATGAAGTGTGCGCCATCTTCCGGGGATTTTCTAGGTGTGTTTCCCTGCCTATTTTGACTTCCCTGAAATGTAAACGCAATAGTATGTATTGTCATGTTCGCGTTATGATAGTTGAAAGAAACTAACAAAACAATTGCAAAGTTGAGAGATTGACTCACACTTACTGCGGGTTTTTGACCCGTCAGTCTCCAACTTGATGGAACTCGGGCCACGGATGAAGCAGCTGCAACAGCAGCCACACGTATTCTGCAACATGATAAATTTCATGTTGATGTTAGTTATCATGGCGTATCACAAATGAGAAACCAAGAAACCCGTTATACCTTTTATGTACATCGATGTATACATCAGTCTCGTCTACAATTTCCTCCTGCATTGGTGAAGGGAATCAGCAAAGCTATCTACAGATCATGCAAGAAACATATGGAGAGAGTGTATGCCGTATGGGTGTCTCTCGTGCAAAACATATAATATTAGGAAACCACTAAAGGTTGGCATAATTTACGAGAGTGTCAGCCCCGACCACCTAAAGGTTGGGCACATCTCTACTAACAGTATCGGATTCAGGTGGTTTAAGCATAGCTTACTTGCAGAAGTTCTTCGAAAACATCCTCCAAGGTAATGATGCCAATGACTTCCCCATCTTCAACGTCTTCTGTCAGATGGACCAAACTATTTATAGCTGCACCGTTTTGTTGAGGGGATGGTTTGTATGTGGTACCCATTGAAGCATTATCGATATTGACAAAAACACTCTCCGACATTTCATCTTGCTTTGATAGCAAAGGGGTAGTTAATTGGGAAGTCCTATACGCCTCTTTGTCCTCCTCAATTCTCTCTCCATTGAAGAAAAGCTGAGTGTTCTTGCTTCTTTTACTAACCTTCACTACAGCTGCCATATGACTGCTTCCCTTTTGAAACTCGTTGAGGATATCGTACAACGGCATATCAGCCGGAACCCTGAGATACCAATGCATGAAAAGTGAGTATTTGCAATGAAATGTTAAGGAAAAGCGACAAAATGGGGATTTATGGTTCACCTAGGCATTCTCCGGATGGAAACAGCGCTAACTGGAGTCTCTGTTTCTGCTCGTACAGTGAGAAGACTTTTTACCTGCATCCGTGATAAGGATGTGGTTACAAAAATAAGCAACCAATTCCACAATAAGTTGGACAAGTATAACAAAATGAAAAAAGACCAAATGTGATAAAAAGAAGATTTGAGATAAAAGATTGAGTTTTGCACCCACCAGTAAAAGACCAATGATGTTTTTAGTATTGCCAGAATAGACAGGTACGCGACTATGACCTCGTGCAAGAATTTTCCCAATTGCCTCCCTGCATTATTAGGTTTGAGAAAATTATTCAAGAAATGAACTATTTTAAAGATCGTGACATAAAAAATGAGATTAATTAGATGTTTTGTTCCTTGAAGTTGAACCATGAAGAGAGAGAGAGAGAGAGAGAGAGAGAGAGAGAGAGTAGTCTCTATATCAATGTTCCATTATTTACCAAAAAGAAAAACAAAAAAATTGTGTAAGCAAAGACCGACTTCGAATAGGAGAACAAAATCAGTAAGGCAATATAATGTACAAGAACTTTACAGGCCACCTAGATGTGCACAAATATGACAACTTGTACCTTTCAACGAAAATGTTGAAGAGAGGAGAGATAGAGATAAAGAGGATAAAAATAAATTACCAGTCCAATTTTGAGTTAACATCCAACGAAAATGTTGATTCTATAGGTGTCATAGCCTCCTCTGCAGTCTGCACATATCCAGTACAAATTAAGTTCAATAATCACCAAGGCACGTATAATGGGAGAAGCTCATGCAGGGTGACAATTACCAGTCACTTGAATACAACTTAAAGGTCCACGTCTCATTATAAAAGGAATTCTTAATATAGCCTATTTTAGTTTACACACAGAGGCACACGGGAATAATATTTCAGTACTATTCACTACAACAGGTCAATCTACGAAATTTGAACATGATATAAACTGATATTAATGGAAAGACTACGAATAGGAATGTCACTTTTCAACTTCCAAGAAGATGTGCAAGAGACAAAAATAGCCATAAGTGAAGATGCTTCACATATATCTACAGTCAACGTATAGATAAATCATAAATTTGAAGTGACATGTGTAATGGGCTTTCTCATGTATCAACCATAGATGGCTATAGTCCACATATTCTTTTTCACCCTCCATAAAGCAAAATGGTTAAGATAGCATCCAACGTCACAGAGTTACAAAGTAATGAAACCAAAGGAACCTCTACATTGCTTGAATAAGAGAATACCTTTGCCGTCAAATCTAGCGCCCCACTGATAATTGTTGTCTCATCGTGTGAAAGCTCGCCTCCTTTTCCTTCCTGAAATGAACATAAACAACAAATATTGAGAAGATGGAAAACCTAGAAAACCCGAACATCTATCCTACCAATTCCAATATTTCTTCACATACAAATTACAAACAATATTCTACACTATATATATGACATATAAAAGTTCCAGGTCACCTCTTGGCCGTGGATATTAACAAGGGCTTTCAACTGAGCTCGCCGAAACAAAGCATCGCTGTGTCCAAGAACAGCATCTAGAACCTGAAAACAAATTTACATTAGATATGTGTTCAACACAAATGCAGCGAGTATCTTGTCCAACTGCATTTTGCAATTTATGATTGTGATTTAGCAATCTACAAAGTTAAAGGTCTATTCAGTTGTAGAAAGCATTGTAATAAGATGTGAAAATGATCGAGCACATTAGCATTAGGTTCTACTCGTTACACCTTTTGCATATTCATTGAATTTCACTAGTTGTTTTACATTTGAAACTGTGATACCTCGAAAATTCCTCTCCAAATACACGTGTTAAAATTCAAACATGTCCAACGGGAACCATAACCAATTTATCACTACGTGTGGCATCTTACGAGATAATATTATTACAGATGAAAAACAACTTGGTAATGCGACATCAGCACAAAAGGCTAAAAGCAGCTACATGACACTGTGATCTCTGAACTAGTGAACTTGAAATTAAAACTCAACTTACATATGAAGAATTACCTTTCCAATAGGGAACGCAATAGGATAACATATAATCATAAGAATGCGCACGAGCCACACAAAATTTGCGCCAACAGATAATCCATATCTTGAACATATGGCTTGTGGAATAACCTAACAAAACAAAATAGGGGAAAAAGTTGGGCCTACTTAAAGGTAGAAAGACTGCAAATGGGTTCATGAGTTGGAAGCCCACTGTACCTCTCCAAAAGCCAGAACAAAAGTTACAGACAGCAAAACAGCAACAAAGGGATGAAAAATCTTGTCAAGGTATATGGGAAGGGCCTGCAGATACAATAACACATGATACAGCACAATTCAGTAAGATGTCATACACGAATATTTTTCGATAGATCTAAAGACAGATGCATAAGAAAAAAACGCGGTCATCACTAGGGAGATGAAATTGTATGAGAAAGTTTTATCAGAGAGAAAATAAAACTGTTCTCCCAGATTCTGAAAGACCTTGAAAGAAAACAAAATTTCTGTTTTTACTGGTCAACTACTAGAAACATCAACGGTTTACAATAAAACTAATAAAACAGTAACTAAAATGCTGCAAAAACAAATCAGGAAAAAAGAAGTTGCTATCCAAGGTTCAGATTATTTTTCAATAGAAGCAAGAAAGAACTTTGCTTTCCAATTGTCATAAAGCCTCCTCAAATGGAGAAGGCAACAAAGTCTAAACAGAAGGGAATTCATAGGATCAATTACCTCCATGGCACAAGCATTGCATAGAAGCAAAGTCACCAGAAGCTGGTGCTGTTTCTGAACAACTGGTAGGATAGTAGCTGCATAAATGGAATCCAAATATGAAACACCAAAATAATCCAATAAAAAGGAACAAAAAGTAAATAGCAAAATTAGCAGAAAAAGGAGATAGTACAAAGCTTCAAACCCATGTTGTTTCCTCATTAGATGAAACAGTTCTGTGATTGGCCAACCTAAAAGAGATCTAATCACTACCTTACCAAACTAAGCAAAATCATCAACAATCCCACTTCTCCAAGCTAATAGCAAATCAAGCATTAACCCAACATCCCAAAACAAGTGAAAATCACTCCAGAATCACCTTTCCTAACTCAACACACATAAAGTTCCAAACTTTAGATGGATTAATCCAATTCTTATGCTTCTAATCAAAACCCAAGTGACAATTTAACCGAACAATTGAACAGCAAACATGCAACCCATTTCGACAATCCAATAGTTGAGATTCATGTTGTTTCCTCATTAGATGAAACAGTCCTGTGATTGGCCAACCTAACAGAAATCTAATCACTACCTTACCAAACTAAGCAAAATCATCAATAACCCCACTCCTTCAAGCTATTAGCAAATCAAGCATTGACCCAACAGCCCAAAATAAGTGTAAATTACACCAGAATCACCTTTCCCAACTCAACACACATAAAGTTTCAAACTTTAGATGGATCAATCAAAACCCATGTGACAATTTAACCAAACAATCGAACACCAAACATGCAACCCATTTCAACAATCCAATAGTTGACTGCAGAGAAACAAAAACACAAACACAAGACCAACCGGCTTGCTTCTTCAAGGCGGAGACCTTACCAAACTAAGCAACATCATCAACAATCCCACTTCTTCAAGCTATTTGCAAATCAAGCATTAACCCAACATCCCAAAACAAGTGTAAATTACTCCATAATCACCTTTCCTAACTCAACACACATAAAGTTCCAAACTTTAGATGGACCAATCCGATTCTCATGCTTCTAATCAAAACCCATGTGACAATTTAACCAAACAAACGAACACCAAACATGCAACCCATTTCGACAATCCAACAGTTGACTGCAGAGAAAGAAAAAAAAACACAAACACAAGACCAACCGGCTTGCTTCTTCTCGGCGGAGGTGCCGCTTCTCTGGAGGATCTCGAGCTCGACGAGACCGAGAGACATCAAGCCCAAAGTGAGGCCGGACATAATTCCGGCGAAGAGGACGAGAAAGCACGAAACTCCGGCGTAGACGAACCACCAGGCGGAGCCGAAGGGAATGTCATCGGCCTCGAAAACGATGTCGTTTGGGGAGACGGAATTGGCGACGGTCCGAGCTAGGGTTAGGGCGTTCACGAGCAACATCGCAAATCGGCTTCGTCGAGAGTCAAAACAGGAGCTGGTTGCAGGTAGAAGCAACGTGTAGAGTGTGATGGAAAATGAAAGAAAATTGCGGGTTTTTGGAGTTTATGGATTGAAGTTGTTTGTTTGGATGCTAATTAGTGAGACAAGTGGGTTGTAATTTAGTGCATGCGGTCCGTTGGTTGTGTTGGGAAGGAAAGAGACAATAGGCGATCCGATGAGGATTCATGGACATGGGACACCAAGCACCCATACATGTCACTGTCTGCATCAATGCTACTACGCTTGGCACTCTGTTTTTTAGCTTATTTTAGACTAGCAAGGCTTGTTTTGGATGTTAAATTTTTTTAACCCTATGTCAAATATGGTATGATGGGTCGGTCCATTGTTGGACGGGTCGAGGTTCTTTGGTTAGAGATTAGGTTATTCGGTCTTCGATTTCGGTCTTAGGAGCGGGAACGTGGATATTACAAGATAAACGCATCGTTAGATAAAAAATCAGGACGTTGTTTGGAAATTTCATTTGGGGTTTGAGAATCAGTATATGTTGTGTCGTGACAGTTCTCAAAGCAATACCAACTTTAGAGAGGATGAGAGTGGAGTATGTGAAAATTAGCAATAATGGACCATATTTCTTATCGACTAGGGGGTTTCATACTCAAACATATGATCGGCAATGTGGCATCGTGTGATTAGTTGATGATGATGTGAGGCTCGTGGTAAGCTCATGGTATGTCTCTCGGGGCACCCGATTGAATTTTGAAACATCCACTCACCTCCTGAAGATAGTGAAAGGTACATTTAGGTTATAAAAGCATTTATCATCTTGACGATCTAGCAGCTTGATAGAGGCTATGCGACCTTAAATTCTTGATAGTGTTTTAGCACTTTAGCCTTGAAGGACATGACCTTTAGGGAAACAAAACTTGAGAAAGGGTTTAAGGAAATAATAAATTTGGAGGTCCCTTTTCCATGGCATGAGGGACTTGGAGGAGGCTTGAGGAGGTAAGGGGAAACAAAACTTGAGAAAGGGTTTAAGGAAATAACAAATTTGTCTCGCTTCCAACTTAGGAACGAACCTTGTTTACACAAAGGTCAAAGTCTTTAAGGATTACGTCAATTTTACAAGTCTTGATAAGCTCTTTAACTTCGTCTACGACTTGGGCATCGTCTTCATTTTTGGAGTCATCACATTCGCACCCAACGATGACATGAGGTTGTGGGACTTCGTCCCCTCCACCAGTGAAAACCTTAAGGAGATACGGGTATGAGGGGACAATAAAATAATCTTTCCTAAATAATTCAGGCGCGTCTGTCCTTTATAGATAAAATGAGGGTGCGGTCGGCCGAATCTCTTTATTAGTGGACGAAGTAATATGAGGGAAGGGGGGGAGGGGTGAAATGACCTTGGTCGTTCTAGGGGAAAGGCTAGCCTCTTACGCTGAAATCTTCTTCTTCTTCTTCTTCTTCTTCTTCTTCTTCTTCTTCTTCTTCTTCTTCTTCCTCCTCCTCCTCCTCTAGTCTCTTGGGCCACAGTCTTGGTCGTCCTGAGTGAGAGGTTATACCCTCTAATCGAGTATTAGGCTTTTTCTTGGAGAGTAGGGGTTTAGATCTAGAAATTGATCTTTTTATTTACCATTTTCTTCAATCTCTTACCCGATTCTCCTAATGTCACAGTTTTGGCATACGTGCAGGTTCTTCAGTCGGCCAATCAAGACATTTGAAACTTCGTCAGTTTTGAGGGATGCCATTTTATTTAACACAACCGCCTTGATATCGTAGGAATGGTAGGCGAGCGCTATATTCCCCTTGTTCTGGTTTTGCTTCACAATGTGCTCTCACGCTTTCTTCGCGCTAACGATGATGGTTGTTGTGCGCTTAGACGTAGGGAACTTGATCTTCTGGTGAAAACCGCTTAGAAGTTGAGACATTATCTTTCTTGTTCAAGGTACAAATCTTGGCCTCAACCTAGGAGAATGAGAATTGTTTCTTGGTGATCATTCATATTGTAAGTGTTGTAGACGGGGGCATTGAGTAGGTTTACTGTTCGCTCTAATTCCATTCTTTTATTACGATAATCATATGTACTTTTCCGGTCAGCTTGTAGGTGGTCAGCGTGAAAATGACTCAACTTCCCTTCCTCCATAAGCTTTTCCACCACCCTTCTAAGATAGAAACAATTCTCGATGTCGTGGTTGTTGAACTTGTGGATGTGCATTACTCGTGTGGTTTGTTTCCTTGGAGTTCACCGACAGGGCGATTAGGGGCTCTAATCTTTCATTTCTTAACATGTAATTACACACCTCTTGGTAGGTGGTGGTGAGTGGAGTACGACTGACCGTCGAGGTTGTGACCTTGAAGTCCCTGGGATACGTCTGCAGAGGATGATGGTTTTAAGCCTAGACCTTCCCTCTCCTAGTGTCTTGTTGATTCTTTTTCTTGGGGGTCTTTCGACATGTGCCTAGAGCAAATTTCTAGGCATGAGTCTACATGCCATCAGCGATGATATGGTCGTATACTATTGCAACCATGACTTTCCAAGTATTTATTGTTTACTAGCAAAAACGCTATGGATGAGCCGGGAGTAGGGTTTGACTTGGAATGTGTTTTTTTATAAGCGATGGGACATTAGGCTTGCAAATGCCTGTATTTTTTACTCTCTAGTGGGGGCATCACCCTGTTAGTCGATAGTTTTTTCATTAAACTCATAAATCTCACCACACACCGTCGGCAAGTAGTCTCGAACCTGAGACCTCAAAGAAAATCCAAAACACATCAACCGTTCAACCCAACATGCCTTGGTGTCTTGGAATGTGTTCATCATTGTCTCGTCTGTGACATGACCAAACTCGTACATGGCCGCCCAGAACCGTTCCACAAACACGACCAAGAGCTCATTTGACTTTTGCACTACGCGAATGAGTTTTGTATGATGCTGGACTGTTTTGCCCACGGAAGCGAAATGTAGTCTTGAGAATCCAGACCCATTGGCTTGATCCAGCAACTGCGGTAGATCCAGCCACGTAATCAACAGACCCACATGATGGGACCAGATGACGTGGCAACACTTACGTTTTGCAGAGAATCCAAATCCTCGACCCCACGTTATGTTTCCTTTCCTCTTCCACTTCCTCTCCCTTGCGTTTCGTAGCATTGCATTGCAGCTTCCGTCGAGGAAAGTTTGCGAAAAGCAATACAGACGTAAATCACCCTCAAATATTTCTCCAAAAATCACCCCAATTTCCCAAATTCCTCGCAAGCAGACCCCATCTTCTCTACAACCATTACTAGCTCTCTCTCTCTCTCTCACTTGGAGAATTTCTGCTGATTTTGCAGCGAGAAACTGGGTTCTGCTTTGCAGATCTGATCTCGCCTTTTCACCAAGCGATCTGATTTCAGACCATTTCGTTTTGCGTTTATGATCTGATTTTGTAGAGCCATTTTCTTGAGATGGGTTTGATTTTTACGCGAATGTTCTCGTCCCTGTTTGGGAACCAGGAAGCCAGGATCCTCGTTCTCGGGCTCGACAATGCCGGGAAAACCACGATCCTCTGTATGTCATTGACATTGAATCATGACCAATTTCTGGTTTTGCCTTTTTTCGGGTTATGGGGGTTGGAATTTTCTTTTTGTTCTGATTAATTGATTTGGTGGATTGCAGATCGGCTTCAGATGGGTGAAGTTGTCTCTACGATTCCAAGTAGGTCCTCTTTACTTGTGTTACTTTCTGTGAATGATGAAAGTAAATGAGTGTTTGTCTAATCATTCTCTATATTTTGATGCAGCAATTGGGTTTAACGTGGAAACAGTGCAGTACAATAACATCAAGTTTCAAGTCTGGGATTTGGGTATTCAAATTTAACTCCTCTGTTTTTTCATGGCAAATTATTAAATTTAAAAAATTGATCATATTCACCGATATTTACACTGCAGCAAGGTTTTATTTTTCAAAATTGTGATTGGGCATGAGTTTGGTGGATTTGTATATAACTCATTTTTGGTGGATGTGATTGTTCATCTTACCGTGTTGTATAAGTCATTGCCAATTGGCATGTCTTCTTAATCTGTTGCTAGGTGTTCAATTGGCATACCTTTAAGTGGTAAACATGTAATTATTTAATTGGAATTGCTCCCAGTAAACAGCTTGTTAGAGACACGTGATGCATCATTTCTTGGATCAGTGACCAATTTGTGATTGTCTATAATGTAAATATTAGAATTTTCACCAATCAATGTTATATGTGCTCATTGTTCAGTTTCATCCATATTAAATACTTGCATTTTAGATTATAGAATAACTTTTTTACTGAACTTATTACTGGAATATATCATAAGCATGTTCTTGTGAACCCTTCCAACGTTGAATTCTAAGATAATAAGGGCAACATATTTCCTGCTTCTGTCTTACGAAAAATATGTTCCCCAGATAGTGCAGCTGTATAAAGCTAGAAGTAAGGGAACTATTACTACTCTGATGCTGAGATGTAGCTGTATCAAACATACATTCATCTGTGGTCAGGAATCAGGATATTTCCTACTGCTAAAACTAGATGTGTTTCATTTTTTGTACTTACAGTTTTATTGGTTGATTAAGATGAAGTAATTTGATATGCTGTTCTA
Organism: Pelargonium nanum; assembly: GCA_036897485.1. Classification (NCBI taxonomy): domain Eukaryota; kingdom Viridiplantae; phylum Streptophyta; class Magnoliopsida; order Geraniales; family Geraniaceae; genus Pelargonium; species Pelargonium nanum. Next base: position 7,458 of record JAYMTF010001084.1, on the reverse strand, counting down.
GTTATTGTTTTTGATTACCGATAAAAGATTGACATTTTTTAGGTTAATGTTATTCTAGAAGCATTTTCTTTGTCACTTCATTTTATATTTTGAGAAATATCACACTTTTCTTGTCATTCCTATTTCTCAATGAATAGCTAGTGTTTTTTCAGTTTCTAATTCTGATGGAATTTTTGTTTTTTTGTTGTTGATGCAGGTGGACAGACAAGCATCAGGTAATTTTTTAAGATTGTGATTCATTCTTTTTCCACAACTGAAATAATTCTAGCTTTCTTCACTTCTTTTTCTGTTTAACTTTTCCTTTTAGTTGGAGTTCTAAATATATGCTGATGATGCATAAAAAAGGTACCAATGAGGTCATCATATGTCATTACATGTTGTTTATAATGAAAGTAATGAAACTATCATCTACTAGTTAGAGGTAGATTACAAAATTTAGGTTATTTAGTTCAAGAATTAGTTTAAGTGTTCTATGCAGGCTTATGACTTCTTAGGGGGCACAATTTAACTATACAACACATTCTTTAAGTTGATATATTCATACTACTAATACATGCATCTTGACAGGGGTAACTAAAATTGAAAATCACACTTAAGTGCCAAAATTTGAACTTGCATAATATAAGAAGCAATTGGGTTCTTAGTGTAAATCAAATAAAAGATCAAATATCCTTACAAGATGAGAAAAGATTGCATAAAATTTAGTAGGTGGTGGGGGAAGAGATACTAAGAAGAAGAAACATTGAAATGGAATAAGAACAGAATATGAAGGTGGTAATCTTCGGAGAAGGAAGATTCAGATAGTTAAGTAAACTAAACATGAACATGGATAACTAATAATATCAATACTCAACACCTAACTTATTGTGCTTTCCTCTATTAATATTCATAAAGCTGATAACATCAAGCTGCTTTGGGGCTATGCTAATTTTGGTTTTCTTGTGCATACCTGTTGCATTATCCCTTTGAACTTTGTTCTCAGCTTCTGGCTTATCTTCCTCAGGTGCATCGTTATCTTTTACTAGGTGGTCATCCACTGACTCTTGTTCGCTTTGGACTCACACGAGTCTTTTGTTTTTTCACTCTTTGCATGCCCGTCAGATTCTAGCAGTGTCTTGCATGCATGAGATGCATGGTTCTACATTTTCACATGAGCCATTTGTGGGTCTCACAACCTATGCAAGGATAATCATTCCTGCTTGGTTGTTCTGTTGCCTTTTCCTTGGACATTGATCTTGTCCTCAAGGTCATGTGATGGACAATTGGAAATTTAGTTAAAGTGATTTGGATTTGCATATCACATAATTGCTCTTTTGCTTGGTTCTTGTTATCACAAGCACGAGTCAAGCACATCTTCTCCATGTGGTCGTGTATGTGTATGGCCATATCAGCCCATTCCATGGCTTACCTATGTCATTAGTTGCATGTCTTGGTTCTTGATTTTCCCGCTTCCTCTCCCTTCCACACTTTTGTCAACTGTGCCTTTAATGTAGGCATGTCATTTTTTTTTCAAGGATCCTGCTAATCAAATACTGCTGCTTTTGCAATTGAGTTGCCACCAATCAAAATTAAAGAGCACACCATCAATATGAGAAACCATAATTTTAGGACCATTCCAATACTGATAGGCGATACAAAATAAACATATGAAAAGAAGGCTAAGAATTTTTCCTCACCTATTCCTGTAATTGGATTACCTCATATAAAGTGGTCATCAATCTCCTCTTGGCTACAAATAACTTCCCCAATACCATGAAGTTTAGATTTTGTGAGATGATTGAGACACTAATTTTAGTTTGCTATGCGAACAAATCCAAATTGCATAGGTGCTTGGTCGGGTTACGACGTTTGGTAGAAACCAAGGAGTAGAGTCCCATGGTGGCAAGGAAAGGCAATTGTGCGTTTGGACCTACATGGATGACAGTTTATGTGAGGTGACCATCACATTTGGTTTGAGAGTCACAACAGGGAGTTTCATGTATAGATAGATAGGGTTTCCGTTTGTAGGGTGGACTGCTATGGCAGCCAGGACAACTACATGATCGTTAGTATCTGCAGTGTGGATTGTGGCTTGCCCATCCAATGGTAAGGGTGGTTTCGCGATGACATTGTGTGATTGTCTCCTTTTCGAATTTGGCACACATACATTGATGGCGAACATTTTGATTGTGGCGCAGTCTGCTGCACAGTTGACAGTATAATTGATGGTGAATTATTTTGTGATGCACTTAAACTTGGTTGAAATCAGGCTATTAGTGCAAATTGCAACACCGTTTGTGGGGAACTGGCTGTTACTATGTTGACAGGCCCTCCCTCTTCAGTGAAAAACACAATGGGCAGTGCTGCGTCGTGGGTATTTTGACGTGGACAACAATGGTTGTCATCACGTCCCTTTGCAACCATCATCTATGAAAATGGAAAGGGGACAGCAAGTTTGTGAAAATTAAGAACATGCAACTCATGACGCAAAGGTGGGTTATGTTAGGAAGATATGCAGATGGGGCAGTATGGCCAAATACTTGACTCAAGCATGTTATAACAATAGCTAATAAGGGGTATGGGTTAGGTGTTAAGTATTAACTATTGATGGTACTAGTTATTCTTGTTTAGTTTTCCCATCTATTTGTTACCTCTTCCCTTTTGAAGATTGCCAATTGTGTATTTTTTTCTTGTTCTCCATCTCAGTAATACTTCCTCATTTTAATCCATTAATTAAATCATGATAAAGCTAAATATATGAAAATCTTCATAATCAGCTGCTTAAAGATTGGGAAGGCTGGTTAAATTTAAAAGAAGGCATTGAAAAAAAACTATATCCAGAAATAAATTGACCAGCTATAAAATAATAGTACAAAACTCATGATTGTTTGGGATTTCGCAAAACTGGGGTTGACAAACTCTTACCTAGTCAGGATTGAGTTTTTTTAGGCTTAAAACTGGGTTTTTATGCCCCAACTAAATAACACAAATATCAAGCAGAAGACGTCCAAAAGAGGGAAATCAAAGTTTTCTATCATACAATAAATTAAAAAACAGTAGAAAAAACTGAATTGCATAGTTGTCTTACTATGAAATGTCTCTCCTGTTCATATTCGACCTGCTGCAGAGTTGACAGTTTTTTGTTTAACCCATGCATGGCCCTTTAGAGTACAACTCTGTTAGTTTGCAAAAGGTTTACATGTAACCAACAAAAGTGTACCCCTTTAGATTATTATCGCATGTCATTTGTTTTGTTTTTTTCTTCTTTGAAACTAATGTGTAACTTGTTAATTATGTTAGTACCGTAAATATTTTTTAAGTCCTCTTCTTTTTCTTTTTAACCTAAGGATACACTTTGCTTGGTGAGTGTGATACGTTTGTGTTTCCTTTTGTTGATTGATTATGAAGAACAAAAACTCACCCGTTGCATATTTCATGTGCTTCTATTTTTTTTTGTTATCACAGGCCATATTGGAGATGCTATTTTCCAAATACTCAAGCCATAATTTATGTTGTTGATTCCAGTGACACTGAAAGGCTGGTGATAGCCAAAGAAGAGTTTCATGCTATCCTTGAGGTATGATTATCTCTGATTTTAGTTCATGTTTTAGATGTAATGTTGTTTAAGAACTTGTGGAGCAATTGCCTTAGTAAGACATGAGTACATGCCTTAAATCTTGCTTTGCTTTCTACAGAATTATTGTTTGTGGCCGTAGGATAAGAAACACATGCTGATAGGCTGGTTATTGTCGTCGTAGTTTTTTTTTAATGTACTAGTTTATGTTGGGGAAAAGAGAGAAAACAACATGAGCTGACACTCGGGCTCAAATTAGCCTGTCAGCCTATTCAGCCTCAAATTAAACTGTCGGCCTGTCAGCCTATTCAGCCTCAAATTAAACTGTCGGCCTCTCAACACAACCTAACTAACTTGTCAGGTTTCATGCAGCGGAATAAATATCTTTTTCCCGAAATCTGTTAGAAGCATAGTCTTGACAAAAAAAAAAAAAAACATATTCATTAGTTCTGGAATTGCATTAATAAATTATATCAAGAACAATAAGAAACTACAGTATTTTCAATAATGATTAGAGTTTATTGAGTTTTTGAATTGCACTTCAGATATATAACATCAGTCATATTCATGAATTTTTCTCCTTACAGAAACAATTATGTACAAATTTGTGTATACATACATTCCTTACAATGTGTTAGCTATTTATAATGTCAATTAGGGTTTGTGTAATAACTTGAGTTGTTAAATTATAATGTCGCACTTTCATATTCATAAGTCGTATTAGGGTTTTTACTGTTTATACTTGGGTTTTACTTATTTTTTAAGACCGTACCTGCAGGTTTTGAATTAGATAGTCTATAAATTTTTATTTGATGGTGGTGTTCTGATATTCATTATATGCATTTTATTGTATATATAGATTTATTTGTAGTAACTGCATTACTCAAGTGCTTACTACATAACTCTGCTAGGCATATGGCTGCTGAATATGAAATGTAGGCCAATTAATAGATTTCCAGTACATCTATGAAATGTTTGTGCCTATATGTTTAGCAGTAACCACAGATGGAACTCCCCATATTTTGCCCATTTACTGTCAAGGAAAATGAACAGCTGCTTTTGTTATATGTGCCCTGATATTATCATTTCTTTTCTTCCCTACCAGTGCATATATCATGCATTCTAGTACATATATTGTAGTAAATGTAACATTATTGAGTATTTTGGCAGGAGGAAGAGTTGAAAGGTGCAGTTGTTCTCATTTTTGCTAACAAGCAGGTTAGTCTTACTGTCCCTATTTTATTTTGAAGATTTGTGTGCACGAAAAACTCTGTGCTAAATTTTATGTGATGCTGTAAGCCTTTATTGCATAGGAAAAAGTTTGGGGAGGGGGTATGCAGTTGTCAAGGAGTTTAAGTATCAATATGTATATGACTTTTGCATACTGTTAGAGTATAAGAGTTAAATTGGGCCTTCAACTATCAGTTTAAACTTTAGTTGAGTTGCTTCTCAACATAGTATCATAGTCTTGTTGACCTAAAGGTCACAAGTTCGAGTCCTGCTGCTGTTACCCTAATTAAATAATTAAATTCTGGCATAATGTTGGTTTATAAAAATAAAATTGGGCCTTCAACTACCGTTATTATAACTTAACACGGTGTCTGCAACCTGAGGGGTAGTGCCAATTTAAAGGCTCCCGATTGTGCACATGTCGAGCATATCGATAAAAGAAAAAATGTGAGGTTCACAAGCAAGGGGGAGTGGATAAAATATATAATGAATGAGCAATAAGTAATAACATATAATGGTGGAAGCAAAACTTTACTAATAAGGTTGACCTTTTAGTAGTGGAAGCTCAAGTCATTATTTGTAGTCCATTATTGAAACTTAACTCATACTATTATAATATTTTTGGTATAAACAGGATCTTCCTGGTGCGCTGGATGCTGCAGCTGTAACTGAGGCTTTAGAGCTGCATAAGATTAAGTTTCGCCAATGGTCTATCTTTAAAACTTCTGCAATAAAAGGAGAGGGTCTTTTTGAGGGCTTGGACTGGTAAGCTCTGAAAAATTAAGCTATGTTTTTGCTCCTAGACTTGCATAATTGTAGATGAATTAGCATAACTAGATCTAATCTTTAGAAGTTCATCTTACTTATTTTCACTTGACTGGTTTTGAGAATCAGTATTAATGCTTATCTGGAATTGGAACTGCCCAAGTTACCTTGTAGTCAACCCAACCCTGGTTTTGTGGCATATCAACCGGAATCATGGTTTTTAATAGGTTTAAAGGTTCAATATTTTGCAATGTATTTAAGAAATATAATAGACATGGTGCTCTGTGGGTACTTGCTCCTGCCCTCTCTCTTAAGCTCATACGTGATACATCAGGCCAAGTTTTGTGGTTTTATGCCAGTCCTTAATCTCTATAATTAACTTTGATTTCTTTAGAATGATTTGAGTTCTGTAAACAGTAGTGGCAGGCTGTCCGATGAAGTTATTTCTTTGAATTTTGTAATCATAGATTAGAAACACAGATCATGTATGCTAACATCCCCCATCACCTCTTTGTCTTCAATTTACCCAAGTTAATTTGGGTGCTAAAAGTTATGTGATTTCGCTCATGGGTAAGCCTAAGTAATGACTACTGGAAAATATCCTCTACTGAAAAAAAAAAAACTTGTGTCAATGATAATGAGAGAGACACAACTATTGCAAACTTGTTTTCTGTTCCATCTTTTTTGTGCTCTTCCTTAAACTTTAACTCAATCCCCAATCTAAAAGGGAATACGCTTTATTTTTGAAGAATTAGAATTCATATGAGTCTTCCGTTCCTCTATATACTAGTGGCAAAAGCTATGCTATTCTTTTTCATATGATAATCGTTATAGAAGCTTCTGTTGAAATGCTTGCTTTGTTAAATTAGGTTGAGCAATACTCTGAAGAGTGGAGGTGGCTAACTCTCATGGTGGATATGAATTAGAAGCTCACAACTAAGCGTCGAATACTAGAAGTGAGGGATGTGTATATCCTCGGTATGATTTGTCACAGAATACTTATTCATTGGTACAGTGCTGTCATTTCGTCATCACTGGTCTTTTTGTACAAACTGCTGATATACATGTAAAATTTTTGTTGAAGGATGTGAACATTACATTTTTGGCTATTATACTCTCTTGTCTAATCTTTGTTAATTTTTGTGGAAGGATGTGAACATTTTTGGCTATTATGCTCTTGTCTAATCTTGTTTTTGCATATGCATGTCAATTGATCTCACTTCACTTCCCTTTCCTTCTTTTTTGTTACTTATCCTGGTTGGTGAGATATGTTTACACTGGAATACCATTATTTTGTCACAAAACCCAAATTACTGATGAGGAGATTTTATAAAAGAAGCGAAAAGAACAACTGATTACCTATTCATCACTTATTTAAAATAAACGGTTTATGGATTTAAAACATACAATACAACCAGTAATAACCACATTCATTTAGCTAGGCAATTTATTGGTTTAGTTTAGGCCATTCTCTCCTTCAATATCCTAAGGCCAATGTAGCGGCCTAACATCATAAGGGTAGCTTGAGGGTTAGTTCCCGGCGACATAGTGAATGTCGATCCATCCACAACCCGAAGCCTCCTAACACCCTTCACTCGTAAACTACCGTCAACAACCTTCCCAGCAACACATCCCCCATGGTAATGCCAAAATGTTGTCACCGTGTTTCGACAATACGCTTCTACATCTACATCACTCGCTTGCTTTGTTGGCGGAGGTGCTCCAATGAAATCGAAACCTCTTACCCCCGTTGTCTGGTTAACATACTTGTACCTATCAAGAGAAGGTGTGTCCAACATTTCAACAACCTTCCGTGCCACATTGACACAACGACGAAGATCCAATGGATTCGATAAGTAATTGTAGCGGAATTTCAATTTTTTACGTACTGCCACTTGGCACTATAGGCC
>JAYMTF010001083.1:0-26500 GCA_036897485.1 Pelargonium nanum | reverse complement strand
CCAGCAGGCGGTGATCAAAAGGAAGATGCACACTTGCCTTAACTGCAATGACGTTCATAGTAGACTCCCCTGTTTTCATTCATTATCAGTCAGAAATATATCTAAAGGCCAGGAAAGCAAAGGAAGAAGAATAACCACCAAGGGGCATGCAACCCAAACACAAATAAACTAATAGTATTTTGTTAATTGTGTAAAATCAGTGAGTATCAACCAAAATTCCATAAAATGATATCAGAACATTGCATTAGCAGAGGTAGAATTAACCAAAAACTGTCAACATTACCGTCATTTTTCATCCCAATTAACAGCTCACTTTCTTCCCCCGCTGGCACAACTGCATGAAGCAATAAATTCAGTTAAACACGTTCCTTACAAAAACACCAGAATATTACCACATTCATATCAAGGACAAAATTCTTACTGTGTGCACTATTTTTAGGGAAGACGCAAATTGTATCCACGCCTGGAGCAGGACTAAAATCCTCACTACCATAATCTTGAACATCCTCACTAACAATTCCCAAATCACTTACTTCTTCGGCAGCCTCCACGACTTCTGCATCAGAATCCGATTGACATCTAGCAACTATAAAGTGAAAAAAGAAAATTCAATTTGTTAAGAATGTCATGGCAATGCAAAAACTCTTGTTATGCTACATACCTCCAAATCAATATACAAACAAGTCATACAAATTCACCACACAAATGAACAGAAACAAATCATGAAATGCATGAACTGTTTAGGAACTACGTGTACCAGATTCAGAGAAAAAAGAAACAATTGCCTGCGATGTGGACATTTCAAAAGTGTCTCTAATACTACTTGTCACTTGATTGAAAATGAAAACGAACTCTGCTTTTGAAAAAGAAATTCAACGTGTGAAAAAAAAAACAGAACGCTTTTAAATTTCGAGATTTCAGGTCCACCACCAGCTACAACACACAACTCTCCATAAACAAATCACAATCACAATCAAACTCGAAACCAAATCCAAACATACCGGACAAAAGCAATCGCGAATTTTAAGAAGAAGAAAACATCTCAGAATTCAAACCAAAGCGAAATCAGATCTCATCACACCACACAAACGCAAATCATACCGCATAAAACATGCAAGCAAAAAGCTCCAAACTAAAAATTCAAATCGCGAACCAACAAAAAAAGATCGATCAATACAAAAATGAATCAGCCACTTATAAAAATGAAAATACGCATGCATGAATGTCACTGTGAACCGAACCGATCTAGATCTAAGAAATGGAGGAGGAAGCGAACCGTGGAGGAACGGAGAGGCGAGGAGGAGGAGAGCGAGAAACAAAACCCTAAGCTTCATCGTCATTTCAAGAGCTCTGATTTGTTGCTTGTTGATTGTGTCTCTGTGTAGTAGCGAAGCGAGCTCTGGTTATAGAGTCAAAACCTTGATTATTATGGGATTTATTTGCAATTTTAGAATGAGTGGGTGAGAACTGTGAAGAAGAAGCTCCATACGTCGTCGTATCGACGTCATCGCAGCTACAGTCCATGTCCAGTCAGCACTGTTTTTATTTTCTTAATATTTATTTTTGTTTTTGTCACGTACAAAGTACAATACAACATTCATGTAAAAAAAAAAGTACAATACAACATTTGTAGACTTCTGTGTATATATATGTATATTTTTTTTTCTGAAACAAGACAGTTTATTTTGTTTTATTTGCTTACTTTATTTCAAAGAACTAATATTTAATAAGTTAAAAATCCAAACATCATTTTAATATTATAACTAAAATATAACGACTATTGTTAAACAAATTTGATGAATTGTAAAGTTGATTCGATATTTATTTGAATAGTTTGATATAAATCACTATGTCGTTGCTACGACAGTGATGTTTGACTTTTCTCTTTCGTTGCACATGATTTTGATCAGGAGTTTAACACTGTCACAACACTTGCAGGGTCGTCGGTGCATCTTCCACTTTGTACCTCGACATACTTTTTTTCCTCTTGAAGCCATTCCTTATCCAAAAACAGCCATCAAATACTCGTAGCAACAATTCATCAAAATTAACATAAAAGACACAAAAAATGATTGAGAAATTGAAGATACATGCTCAATTCGAAGAGAGCGAATAAACAACGATTTCTTATTAACATCAAGACAAAAGCAAGCAAATTTAAAGCGAAAAGCAATAAAAATGACAACAAATTGCTCTGGTATGTGGCCACCCAACAACTTCACCTGAATGGGACAGCAACAAACTGAATACAAAACATAAACACCCAAATGATCAAGGCACAGAAAGATCAGATAACAAATAAAGATTACATACATGGGACTTGCCAAACCTATCAATATTCATGTCCTTCAATTTAGTTTCATACATGTAGCCTCCTAACAAGTTCAAGTTCACAAAAAAATCATCCAATAGTTATATAGACAGTTGATGATCTCAAGCTGCATAAAACTACAGTACTTGACACAGAATTGGCAGATCAAGCATAACAAAATAACATCAAAACCCACAATTCCATACTCCTAAGTCCTAAGAAGTCTCAAGCAGCATCAAGATTCACAGTTAATCAGGCCAGACTTAAACAGTTTCATTGCCCTTGGAGGCTACAGTTCAAAGTTAAGATCGCGATGCATAATAGCTAAATTTATGCGTGATCATAGTTCCAGACAGTTTACTCATGCATCAAAATGAAAGTAGATAAATGAAATTAATGCCTAGCACAAAATTACCAGATTCCAAGAGCTCTAACAATTCCAATGGAAAAATAAACAAGCAAAGCACAAATGCACATAAATTCTAAACAATGTAGCATTTGACCGAAGCAATGGTACTCATAACACAAAAGGGAAAAGAATCAGGAAAGCATTATGACTGTTAACGGCAAAGCAATGGTACTCATAACACAAAGGGAAAAGAAAGGAAGCTCAAATAACTAAACTTGACTAAACATTATGACTGTTAACAAACTTCAGCAACTAAAGATCTAGTACAACTAAAGGAAAGTAAAAACTCAGGAAAGCATATCTGATGACAAGGCTTCACATTTCCTAGTCAATTATTCAGGCGACCAGTAATTCAAACTTCAAAAGCTTTTCCTGGAATGTTCCTTATCCAAGGAGTCATTATGCTCATGGGAAACATCCATTTGGGAGGGATTATCCTCAACAGTATCATGCATTGGAGGACAGCTATCTCCCTCATTCTCACCAGTTGCAGCAGGTTCTTCCTTTGGAACATTGCACAGGACAGATGGTTCTCTCTCTGAAATGTCATTTCTGGTGGAGCTCTCTCCCTTAAATCTCTTGTTTGGTCGATGCCATTCTGTATCCATACTTCCATCAGTGCGACACAGATCGTTCTCTGCTGAAGGGCAGGGCAGCTTCATTTTTGCCTTACCACGGGAGTTGTTTACTCCAATTGTATCACCTGCCAGGGGACCACTTGTTGAAGTTCGCCCATTTGATATGGGACCTGATCTGTCCGGTCGCTCATGTGGGGCCAGAGGAGAACTTGTATGATAGCGATTAGAATGGCTACTTGATAATGTTAGCCCATTTGTTTGAGGACCCAACCCACCAGAAGGCTCACGTATGGTCAAAGGTGAATTTATGCAAGAGCCGTGTGCTTTGATGGTGACAGCTGTATCTTTCTGAGTAACTCTGCGTGGTCTTTTTGAATGGGAGAGTACATGACCTCCAAAGGAACCAAAAGAACAGAACTCCTTACTACACTTGTAGCATCTGAATTTTCCACGAGTAACATAAGATAGATCCGAATTCTTACCAACCTGCGATGAAGTCTGACCAAGAGGAGCTTGGTTTCTCATCCAATCACGACTGTCTGACGGAGTGGCAGGGCTTGGATTAAGCACATTATTTTCTGCAGGAATCGATGCATTTGAATCAACTCTTGTCATGTGGCTCTGTCTCGGAAGGAGGCCTGAGTAATTCTGCATGGTCGAAGTATTTGAATGAACCCCAACAGCACGATTCATAAGCAGTATAGAATCTGACAGAAGTCTCCCAGGACGAGGAATATTCTGGGCAACAAAGGGAGATGAATTAGAACTCTGGCCAACCAGCAATGGGGTCAGACCAGCAGCTTGTTGATTCCTCATTACATCACTATTGTTTGACTGCTCAGGGGTTGAATTAGTGAATTGCCTTCTCACAGTTGGTAAGACAGTTGAATGATCCCCCAATGTATTAGATATAGGAGCCAGAGAATTTGATTGGCCACTCCTAGAAAGAATGCTATTCGAGGGAACCGCAGAAGATGCAAGGGATGATCTCTGACCAACCTGAAATGGGTTTAGACCAATAAGTTGTCGGTTTAGACCATTTGACTGAGCAGGTATTGGATTAGTGAATTGGTTGCTCATAGGGGTGAAGGCATTTGATCTAATCCTTAGCCCATTTGAAGGAATCCCTGAAGTTGAATTCATTAAACGTAGATTCCTCACATGGTTCCTCAGAAAAAGAGCTGCATGAGATGGACTTTGGGGCAATGATGTGAGAGCAGTAGCTTGTTGGTTCCTCACCCAATGATTACTGCTGAACTGAGGGGCAGAGGTTAGATACCCCACTTGATTGCTCAAAGCAGAGGTATTTGAATTGCTTATTGCTATCTGTCTAGCAGCAGCAGCAACATTCATGGCGACTAGATAGCTAATTGGCATGGTAAGAGAGTTATTTGAAGCAAAAAATAAGCACTGAGCAGAGTTAAGAGATCCACTTGACCCAACATAGCTAGGTAACCGGGAAAGATTACTACTGATGTGATCTGGTAAAAGATTCATCCGAGACATATTTGGTGTGGTGGGAAAGGGATCCAATTGGCTTCTGGAAGGGACACTAGTGTTTGGGCAAAACACAGATGAATTGGCAGAGATATGGCCATAGAATGGATAGGTTCCAGAACCCGGAAAACCCACTGACCTTATGGAAGGTAAGTCAGCAGAGTTAACAAAGAGTTGTTGACTTCTCAGCAAAGGACTTGCATCAACATCATTGCTCGAAAGTCTAGCAGAGCTAAGACCGTGAAAATGCTGCTTTTTCACAAGGAAATAGTCATATCAGATTCAAAATCAGAATTAATTAGCATATGCAGGAAAATTGATTTGATGGATATTTATTTGAACAAAAACATTTGATTGACCAAAATAAAATTCTCTAGAACTGAGAGCACTTACTTGATCAGCTAATGGAGCATGGGTGACTGTATTGAGTTGGTGGCCAAGGGAGAGAAATAAGTTGGCGGTGTCTTCATCATTTAGTGGAGGAACATTGCTTTGATGCTCATCCATAGATGAAAAAAAAAAAAAAAACTTTTTGGCTGCTCTATCTAGGTGAAAGGGGAGAGATTTTGGGGCTGCGAGGGCTATCAAAGTCAGGAGTGTAGTTCTCCAAAGGTTTAAGCCGCCTTTTATATTCAAATTTCAGGGTTGGAATGAGGACTCCCTCAGAAAATCCATAACTCATATTGATTAGATACAGATAATCTCAAACATGGTAATTAATGAGGAATCAATATACAGGCTCAACCTTGATACATGTAACTTCACTACTCAATGCACATTCTTGTATAAACTATAAACCAAACAACATATGACACGTGTTCAAAATGACACATTCAGCCTAGAAAGGAATCGGTGAAACAATAAATGAAAAGCAATGTGGGCAAAGTCCAGGCTGCCTTCCAAGTGAAGGTCGCCCAAACGAACAAATTATAAGATATTAATGAGCTATATGTAAACAGGCCCCTGATATTTCAATCAGAAAAGCAGTTTGTGCGTACCAATGATATGACATTTAGATAAAATGCACTCCTGTCAATTTAAAAGCATAAGGAATAGAATTTCAAATAAAAAAATACATACAACTTGGAAGAGATGCTAAGATAAGTGTGATTTGAGCTTAATGTAAGAATATCCAATGCAAGAGTCAGTCATGGAAGTAAAGGCCCAAGATTATCGCATTTACTAAAAACAACACATCTAAACCAGCATGATGATTCACACAAGTGCTTTGATTCCTTTTTCATAACATTATCACGAGATATACTAAATTGGATTAAGATTTTCTAAAATGCACTTATATTTGCTTATTAAATCAACTGGATGCAAATGTGATACCAGCCTTATATGTTTACTAATTAGAAATTAGAAGTCTTTTCCTTTCCATTTTCCACTAAAATAATTAATTTAACAGGCAAAGACATGGTAATCATATAACGTTTGTTGTTTCCTCTTACACTTTTTGATGGTAGTAAAATGTAAGAAGTTAGTGTAGAATTACTATCAAAGTTGATGAATTCAATATTGTGATCTAATGGCACCATAAAGAAATGAATGCATATTTATGCAATCTAACATCTATAACCCAATGATTATGCCACTTTAAACTCACGACATAAAGAAAGTAGAATCCATAAATTAACGTCGACGAGATTTCACTCATAATTATGGAACAAGCTGTATTTAAGACTTCATAAAATCACATTGATTTGAAGTTACCGATGATAAAAAATAAAAATAAAAATCGAGGAATGAAAATTCCATTATTTCCCGTTTCTTTGTACATGCCAACATGGCTAAACCTAGAAAAAGAACATTCAAAATGTTACAAACTTAATTACAATTACAAATGTATTGAATAATATACTAAACAATTTCTTGACATGCTTTGTTCAAAATGCATTACACACTGGGATGCTTTTATGTTTACAAGCAATCACTATTCGAAGTACACGTGAAAATTAATCTTTAAGCATTTCACTACTAGGAAAGATTTTCTTAGAAGATAACGATTCTATCAACTATAACTTAACAACTGGATAAAAAATTCATACCTTTCAACTTATATAAAGTCTGAGAGCAAGTTCATAGTGTTTCATGTGGCGACAAGTATCAATTAAAACTCGTGATCTGGTTGCAAACACCACTTGTACAAGGTAAGCGACTAATCCTACCAAGTACTTCAAAAAGAAAGTTACAACCATGAGACACATCAAATGAGAACCCATGTTCTCGAGCATCTTAAGTTGTTTTGTCACATCCTAGATTCTGAAATGGCGGTAAGTACCAAACTCACGAGTTCAAGGTGAAAGCTTTCTCTAAAAATAAAATAAAAAACGTTTCGGCTTACAGAAAAGTTGGGAGTAAGTTCATAATGTTTGATGGTGTTCCAGGTATGAACTTAAAGCTCATGAACTACTCGCTAACGCCACTTCAGCAAAGTCGGCATCTAATCCTACCAAGTCCTTTGGAAATAAACTTATGCCCATGAGAACCAGCAATGTAAAGCCCAAATGTCCAAGCAACTTGAGTTGACATGTCAAATTCTAGGTTTTCAAATAGAGTTTCTCTAACTAGTACCAAAATTACAAGTTAATGGTGGAGCTTTCTCTATAAAAAACTGGAGAAGGAAAATCACAGGATAGAAGCTCCTCAGTAAACCAACTCCACAAATCAACAAATGTTCGAAAATTAGTTTCTGATCCTTAAACCACAGATGCATAACTATCAATAAATAAACAGAATTCATTTACTGAACAGGCAAATTAAGTACAAACTTTAATGAATCATTGATCATACAAAAAATGACTCACAGATCATTTGCGCGAAGCCTCAAACATGAAGAACAATCAACCAGAAGAGAAAGAGAGATTTACCAGTAGATTGTGTGTGAGTCGAAAGATTCGAATGAGGTTGCGGGTATAAGAAATCGGGCATTTGGTTTGGCTTAGCCAGACCGGGTCAGATCAATTTTTATATATTAAACCGGATTTCTATTATCTCTCTTCTTCTTGAACCGGTTGAGTCGGTTTATTATTTTGAACCGTTTTATTCTAAACTATTCGGATTTAACCTCAATGTTCCTTTATTTTGCCATCCAATTGATCTTGTAAAGCTCCTAACCTAGTTCGACCTAATTCCGACCCCTTAGGAGTCTACTCATACCTTGTCCCCGACAGCCGATGTTCTCTGAATTTTAGAACCTCTAATGTTATGTGGTGATCCCCACTATACGTGACACTAACTTTAAAATTCATTTGTGTCGTTCATACATTTATAGTTTCTCAGTCCTCTCTCAAATACATATTGGTAAACTCATGTGTTCACGATAGTAGAGATGCACATTCTCACGTCCGAGGTGAAAATCAAGGCACACACCTTGAGTATTGTTTAACAGTGTGTTACCTGAATGCAAAACTTAGATAGCGAAGCCCACATACCGATGTGAAAGTCCAACCCAAGGATATCATTTTATAAGTGCGAAAGGCCACCAGAAAGAATTGTACTCATACTACAACTCGTATTCCAGTAATTAATAAACTTGCCAAAAAAAAAAACCAAAATTGTGAGAAAATAAATAAATTATATTGCTCCAAACCTCATTCAAGACAAATGCCCATATTCATATTCTTCTAAACTGAAAACAAAAGGGAAGAGGCATTATTTACAAGATTGCCGGGTCATGTCACAACTCACAACTCTGCAGTGCACTGCAGTCTCCTTAAGAATACATTTTTAAATGAACAGGGGCCCAATCTGTTGGTCTGCAGCCAAAAGATAATCACTACTTTTCAAAATTTACAGAAACAGAAGATCCATCCGGTGTTCCAGTGTGTTTAAACGGGAAGAGGAGGATCAAGGATGCAACTTGATAACACGAGTTAACCTCTCAAAGAAGATCGGCAACATGCTCGTGCTAAACATCAGGACTTCTCGCATCCATTCTGGTGCAACTCTTTCAAACGTGCCCAATGATCGCACGCGGTACAGCAACTCGGTTTCCTCTCCACCTGATTTGCCTACCCATGATAGACTGAACGAGTAACCTGTCATAACCACAACCATGAGAATGTTCTGTTTTCTCTTATGCGGCAATAACTTTGATTGGCGGCTCAAATAAGAGTCTCGATAGTGAGATTTGGATTTACGTGCATATTGCTTCACAAACTCTAGCTTAAACACAAATAATTAGAAGAAATATTCACAGGAAAGTAGCATGCGTCTACAAGGTCATATATATAAAGCTCCTAGGCGTCACCCATTTTCAAGATTTGTTCGGAAAGAATATACAAAGCTTTTATAGCAAGCCTCTGACACGAAGTAAACCCAGTAAACAAGTCAGAACTCAGAAGCACATAGTAACCAAGTAAAATGATACTTGCACCTAACAGAGTTAATTGAACTAACCAAGAAATTACCAGACCAGTCAATAATATGAGTCCAAAATCCCAGCTAGATTAAGATGGATTTAGGATGGGATAGACAACCCCGAACCAGAACCTCAATTAATCACTCAAATCTCAAACTCATCCCTAACTCAACACAGGTTTGAAAAGAGCCTTTTAAAGCCATGTCATGCTGCACACAAGAATCCCGAATCTTGGCATATCTCACGTGATCATAAAATGAATGAAAGAAACATAAATGCGTACATAAATTATTCATATGGTAAGTGAAAACTATATAAGATGTTATATGCCCATATGGTATACATAATTTATTTATTTTTATAGTGCAGTGTGATAAATGATAATATATATCATATTTGAGACCGAGACAGGTTAGTTACCCCGCTAAACTCATCCCATTTCCATTCCTATACCTAGCTCTGATGACCATTACAACATTTCCATTCCTAACGTTACCTAATGGATCAATAAAAAAGATGGTCCTGGCATCAAAATCCCACACATCTTAAAAGAACAAAACAAAATAAACGGAGATTTACCAATAGTCAAAGTACACAATGAGATTAAAATAAATATTGGGATTTAAGACGTACCAGTTGATTGGTGAAGTGCTGATACAGATATCCCTTCAGTTTGGTTAATTGCAGATAATTTCATGCCCACTAAGTTTTCAATAAGAGCTTGAAACAAGCAGTTAGAAGGACCACTTTCATTTATAGCACCTAAAACCACAAATGAAACAAAAAATAAACAGATGACGAAGTGTCCTATGATATTGAAACAAACTTCAAGTTTATGGCCCCTACCTGCTCTTCCGGTAGTTCTTCTACAGCATTCCGGCTAGATGTTTACAGTAAATAAGTCAGAGAAGAAGAAAAGGGAAAAAACGATAGTTGCTGGTAAAAGTGTGCAGGCCATCAAACTTACCTGCCAATCATTAACAAGAGCCCCACTAGACCCAGTTACTGTGCACAAGTCCTTTGATGATTCTCCTATTAAGCCGTTATCTTGTACATCATCACTTGGAGTTGTACATTCCACTGTCCCAGAACCAGAAAGCCTCCTACGTTTTTTGGATGAACCATGTCGCACCTTATTTGAGACGACATTAGCAGCTACAGGTGTACTCAGTTGTTGACTATTATTTTCACCATCCTCAGAATTTCCAAAATGACCCTCTAGTTGCAACTTTCGGACCCTCTCAACTTCTTCAGAAAGTGCCGTGTCTGACATAAATTTTAGTTCCCCAGTATTAAAAGAAAAAAATGATATATTATAACGTAGGAAACAAAAAAAAATACAGAAGTTCCTACACCCATGACACAAAATCAGTACACTCCATTTGCTTTGATACAGCTACCACATTAGCTTCTTTAGAAATAGTGGTGAGATGTTTTGAAACTGATGAAGATGATTGATTGAACAAGTGTGGTGCAAAAAGAAGGTTATACAAAGAATCATTATCAAATTAGAGGCCTGAGGGAAAAAG
Source organism: Pelargonium nanum (assembly GCA_036897485.1). Taxonomy (NCBI): domain Eukaryota; kingdom Viridiplantae; phylum Streptophyta; class Magnoliopsida; order Geraniales; family Geraniaceae; genus Pelargonium; species Pelargonium nanum. The sequence continues at coordinate 15,810 of JAYMTF010001083.1, read as the reverse complement.
AAGAAACTCGGTAGGAACTCTAGAAGTGTCCATACATATGATTGTGTATATGTGTATAGCCCGACATCAACCATCCATAGTGCGGTCATCAGGCACCAACAATATTGAAAAGTCCTATATATTTCTCTAAAATAAATGGATAATGCATATTGAAGAACTGGGAAAATAGACTGAGTATTTGTTGTGAAAGGTGCATACGTATCCATTCCCTTATATCTGAAAACACTATAGAAGGAAACTGATCCTCGAATCCTTCTACTATCTCAGTACAAATCACCATCTCCATAAAAATTTGGGGGCAAATCTGTTGCCAAGCATATCCTCAATAACAAGAATTCTATAACCCTATACACCAATAATCTCCCTACAAAAAATTGAGAGCCCATTTACAACCTTATCCTCTATAACCCTATAATCTCCTAACACCATTTTTTTTCTTGAAAGGCAGCTTTTGAGCTTTAGTTTGAATGTTCTGCCTGAATGACAAAATCCCAATTTTGCTTTGCCAGAGTAGTTTAAGCTACCAGATTATGAAAGTTAAGGATACAGATGACATCAAAAAGATTAATTAAGCTAGTCGAAGAGTTAATAACATTCACTAAATCTACTTCTTACTCTTTTGGTTCTCTTCCATTAAAAGCCTTTGGTACTCAGCACATTTTTCGTCCATGGCAGACCTGCAAACCGGAGTATCATATGCAGTATATTTCAGTTATTTAGAATCTACTAGAAGTTGGTAAGTTAACAGTGAATTTTATCACAAAATAGAAACATAGAGCTTCAGAATGCATGCCTTACTGATGCCACTTCACTTCTCAAGTCATTAACTTCTGTGCGCATCCTGTCATTTTCATTTTTCAAGTGATTTATTAATTCCTCTGCAGCTGCAAAAACAAAAAAACTGAACTTCATCAAAAGTGTCAAAAAAAGTACTGACACAAGTGAACATGAGTATCGTGCCCTCATGTGTCCATCCCAACAAGCTAAATTTTCAGCAGTAGTGTCTTGCAAGCAGCAATGGGCTAAGGTAATTAAACTTCAATGAACTAAACATGCCATAAACAAGCTAACAAACCAAAAGAGTCTTATGGGCCTATAAGACTAGGCCTCTAGGAGAAAATGCAGACAAACTACCTCTGAATGGTATATAAATCAGATCAGATTTAAGGTTTGCTTAAAACTACATGAAAAATTATTTGTGCTCAACAGATGGCAAGAAACTCATGATGTCTAGCAATTCTTAACTTAATTAGAACCTACCATATGTCCTCCACCATTGGATCTGTGTGTTTTCACAATATTTAAGTTTCAGTTAAGTCATTTCTTTCAGCTAAATGAATTGCTGCAACTTTTCCTTATTGAAAACTCCCGTAACTTAACTTAAATTTGATAAATAACAAAATTTCCCCTCTCTTTTTGCACGTCATTACATAGTAATATAAGAAAACAAGCTCACGACATACATACCAGACACATAACTCACAAATTTCACCTCTTGGTCTAGATTGAGCTGATCCAGTTCAGACAACTTCTTGGTCTAGAAAGAAGAAGAAAAACAGTTGTAAAATAGTCAAAGGAATTGAAAACCCAGTTAGTTTTGTGAAACTTTATGACAGGAAAATAAAATTTTAAATTATCTTCATTTTGAGATAAGAAATCACTGAATTACTTATAAAACTGTATACCCAAGTTGCTTTATTTCTCAAACATATATATAAGTATCAGTTATATGTAATAGGGATTGAAGAGATAACACACCTTGATTTTAGTATACTTGTTGTAGAGCTTCGAGTAAAGAGCCTCCATCTACAATCACAACAAACATTAGATCCTTAACAAGCTTTGGAGAAAGAAAAATGTTCATAAATAACAAACAAATCTCAAAAACCCTAAAAAAAATCCAACACCTTAACCAAGTGTAACCAAACCCTAGAATTTGCTAAGAATTGTACTCTGTCAGTGAAATAGTGAGAAATTGATAATTTTGTCGCCCAGATAAGTGGAAGAGAAGAGAAATCATAATGATATCAGGTAACGAAAAATAGAAAACGGAAATTTGGACAGAAAAGTTAAGCCGCTTTAATGTCCATACCTGTGTTTGGGAACCGAGAAAACGAGGGAAAATAGAAGTTTCAAATACAGATACGATTTTGTCCCAGGAGGCCGATTGGCCTAACGCAAAAAAGGAGTGAAAAAACGATAGAAAAGAAAATGTTGCTGCCCAGGATCGAACTGCAGACCTTTAGTGTGTAAGACTAACGTGATAACCACTACACCACAGCAACTTTGTTGTTATATTAATAAAACTTAATTAGTCTTACAAACTATATATTAATAAATATTCCATCTCAAATTCCTATTTCCAATTCCTAATTTTTTTTTTAGAGAAACCAATACTTTATTCAAGAAAGATTAGAAGTATATAAATTTAAGGAGTAGTTACAGAAGGACCCCGTCTTTTATATCTTCTGCACTTTACACTCTTATTCTTTTTTTACAACTGTAGGACTCTCTGATTTTTTCTTCGTTCCATCGTCAGTTAAAACTAACGGAAAATCTGATTTTATGTATCACGTGACATGCACGTGATCTAAGTTTTTTTGTTAATGACAAAAATGCCCTTATTAGTCTTTGGGCGAATTACAAAAGGACCCTCTAACTTTGACACCTCCAACACTAGGCACCCCTTAACTTTTTTTATGGTTGAATGTTTAAAGATTATGGCATGTTCTTTAACAATTTATGTCGGAAACTTCAAACATTCGCCAAAAATTGAAATTTTCTAGTTTTTTTTAAATACATTTTTACCATACTTAATTTGGGCTAATTTGTTGATTCATTTGATTAATTTATGAATGTAAACATATAAAAAAACATGTTTAAGAAAAACATCAAATACATCACAGTCATATTCAATTCGTCAAAATTCATATTCACAAAAAATTCAGATTTGGCCACATTAAGGCTAGATTTTGAAGATGAGATGAGTTGAAGTCATTGTTTTTCGTTGGTTGTTAGAAAAGAGAAGAAGATTGTGTTTGTGAGAGAGATGAGATGAGTTGTAGTCATTGTTTTTCGTTGGTTGTTAGAAAAGAGAAGAAGATATGTGTTTGTGAGAGAGATGAGATGAGCTTGGTGATGGGTTTGTGAGAGAGATTGAATAGATGAAGATGAGTTTGTGACTAAGGGAAATGAGTGAGTGCCCTAGCTAGCGGCGCTGCCACCGGAGACGACGAAGCGGGTGATGTCGGCTTCTTCTCCATGGATAGGTTCCTAGAGTTTTAGAGGTTGAAGATTAAGAAGATGAGAGTATTTTCGTCTTTTAATACACGAACGTTAGTTTTAACTGACAAAAGGGACGAAAGAAAGATCATGGGGTCTACAATAGCAATATGGGTGCCTAATGCAAAAGATGTCAAGAAAAATGAGTCATTTTGTAATTACCTCTAAATTTAAAACCCACAGCGGGGCATTGTTAGCATCATAAACTTGACCACTAGGATAAGAAACTGTTGCCCTTGCAATGGCATGAGCCTATGTAATATAATTGACATTTTGGCATGTGAGTTGGATAATCGTATTTCTCAACCTTTTATAGATCCTACTTGTTTTAATTAACTGTACATGTTAAAACTCGATAAAAATAAGAGTGTTGCTTGGTCTGTCTCGTTTAGATTTACGGGCATTGTAAGGTTCATTATGTGACAAATTAGATTCAAATTAGCGGACACATAAAATTCGACTTATAATTTTACGAGTTCTAATCGCACAAAAGAAATCAAATAAAAAGCGAACACCTCTCGTGGATCATAATTTCGTAAAATATAGTATATTTATAAATTTGTACATGTACCAACAGAAACTTCATATTTGGATATGAAAAATTTATCATCAAAATGAGATTTTCATTTTTATAATCTATATAGCATCTAAAGAAATAAAATAAAGTATTATATGAATATTTGTGTAAAAAATAAAAAAAATAAAAAAATATTTATGTTATCCATATTCCATAGCCATGAATTTGATTCAATCAAAGATAAAAAGCAGCGATCAGAGACGGAGAGAACACAAATTCACCATCTTTCTTGTTGTGTAGCCGATTCTCCAATCAACTCCAAGTCCATAGATGGATCATTCGAACCCTGACTCTTTCCTGCAGCCCTTGCCAGGCTCATCTCCATCCATTATCGAGTTTCGTCATCATCCTCCCACAACTGATCCGCGCGTGCCCTCCACTCGATCCATCCCCAATTCCAGGTTCATCTCCTTCGTCAAACATCACTATGTCATGTTTTTTTAGTCAATTGCTCGTTAGGTTTGAATAATTGAGTCATCGGTTCTGATTTTGAATGGTGCATTTATCTTAATTGACTTTTGAGCATAATCATATTTGGCGTGTGTTTGACAACAACAAATTATAAATCAATATAGTATTTGTGGGTGTGTGTGTGTAGAAATTGAAGCTATGGTACTCAGAATTTGAATGTTTTAGGGGAGATTCGTAAAGGGGGTTGTGCGAAATTCAACTGTAATTTTTGGAGATTTTAGCGAGCTCCCGAATGAACAACTATGTTGTTAGTGGCTTTATTCACACACTTCAAAGGTTTGATTAATGTTGAGGTGTTAAGTTACAATGATTAATGGGAAGTTAAAGACTTGATTTCTATTTTTTGTATGTAATTAACTGGAAGATACAGTGTTGATGCTGGAGGACTTTTAACAGTTATGGTGATACATTGCTTATTGTGCTTTGTATAGTCACAGTCAGAGGCTACCTGAAGCGGAAACTACGAGAAAAAGTCAGAAGGCTGACCGTGAAAAGTTGAGGAGGGATAGGCTTAATGAGCAGTTTGTTGAGCTGGGAAACACGCTAGGTAAAATGAAAATGTCTTCACTTCGCGCTAATCAAGATGTTACCTATTTTCGATCCGTTTTAGATTCATGCAACTAACATCAACCATGAGTGAAACTATGAAAATGAAAATTTTATTTTTATAAGAACAATGTTAACACTTTGTTATGCATTCCAAGGCAAAGCCATTTCTGTGTCCAAGAAACATTGAGTTTTACAGATCTTTAGAAGACTGATTTTCTATAATTCTGGCATTTTTCATACTGTTTTGCTATAGTAGTATTGTGTTTCAGCCATAGGTGTGATATGTATCTGAACGGAGTCCATAACGTTTACTTTTCCCTCTTGGTTCTACCTGCCTATTATGCATTCTCACTTGTTCATAACATAAGGGTTGAGTTTTCCCTTGATTGTCGGCCGCAATTTTTTTTGGTGTGTGGGAAGTGGTTTGCTTGTTGTTTTGTTTGTTCTACATTGCTGAAGTATCTTCTGTCTGGCTTCATAATACGACATGAGATGCTTAATTTTCTAAGATGCTTCATATAGCTGACACAATATGGACGCAGATCATGATAGGCCCAAGAATGACAAAGCAACAATCCTGGCTGATACAGTTCAGTTACTGAAGGACCTGACAGCTCAAGTCAACAAACTAAAATCAGAGTACAATTGTCTGACAGAAGAATCGCGTGAGGTGATTCCTTCATCTTTTTCTTAGGTTGGTGAATGAAGTTGCGGATTTATGCTTTGTGGGGCCTCTGTAACGGGCTTCCTGATTGCTTAATTTTGTCCAAAAACAGTTGACACAGGAGAAAAATGATCTGAGAGAAGAGAAAGCATCTCTTAAATCTGATATCGACAGCCTTAATGTTCAGTATCAACAGAGACTGAGGGCTTCTTACCCATGGGCTCCGATGGATCACTCAATGGTCATGGCCCCACCTTCTTATCCATTTCCTATGCCAGTGCCAATGTCTGCAGGGCCAATGCCCATGCATCCATCAATGCAGCCATACCCTTTCTTTGCAAATCAGAATCCTGGGGTCATTCACAACCCCTGTTCAACTTTTGTTCCTTATATGACCCCTAACACTTTGGTCGAGCAACAATCCACCCAACACGTGTCTCCACTCGCACAGCCAGGTGGTCGAGCTAATGTTTCAGGCAAACAAGATTCGCGAAACAAGTCATCTGGGGAGAGCAGGGTCGAAAGAAGTGTGGGTTCTAATGATGTGACAACAGATTTAGAATTGAAGACTCCTGGATCTACAACTGATCAGGTCAGCGTTTGACTTAGTTTGTGAAACCTGTCCAGTATATAAAGAAACCAACTAATCTAATGGTTTGCAGGATTTATCAGCTGGACAAAGAAAATCCAAGAAGTCTCTTCGGAAGGAAAGTAGCCTCATAGAAGGAAGTTCTTCAAGCAGGTGCTCGTCATCTCGTAGCATACAGGACAGCTCATCCGGCAGTATAGTTGGTGGCACGAAGGCTGATGACGAAGAAGGGAGAACAAAGATTTAAAGGAGGGAAAACAAGGAAGGTTATTTCCAACTCCAGATCTTCACACCCATGATTTATTATCAATCTTCTATTTCTATTTCATAAGGTTCTCTTTCAAAACTAGTTTTGTCCCATCCAACACTTTATCTGCTTAGCATTTTATTATTGAATGGTATGCAGTTTGTTCCCAGTTTTGACCAATTTTAATATATTGAAGGTGGAATGATTATGGCGTTGTAGGCTACCCTGAAGTGGCAGTTTGCTCAGGTTTTTCCTGCGCACACAGGCTGGGATCAAGGATGGTCCGGTTAGATGCATCTTCTTTCTTACTCTCATTTTTCTAGCCGGGGAAAATGCTTTATCTGGGTCGAAAAACCAATGCAAGTGCAAGCTACAAGGAGGAAAAGGTGGGTGGGACTGAATTGTAATATATGTAACATACAGACATAGCAGTAGCCGGTAGCCTCAACTAGATACTGGGAAACATGAAATTGTTGATCCGCGGAGCCATATGTTGGAAAGGATGATTAGTTCCACTATTTAAATTTTCAGTTTATCGTTTATGCGGATATAAGAAATGAGACCGGAGAAAGTGACTATTTTGTGTAGAGTTTTACCAGTAAATGCAGAAGTAGCTGGCAGATATGTTTGTGTTGTGCTTGTCTTTTGGCATAGAAATCAGTTAGCTGGGTGTAATAACCTGAATATTCATGTATTTTTTTATCAAAAATTATATACACTATAACATCACCAAGTAGGCCCGAACTCGAACTCGAGACCTCAGAAGAATTATAAAACACATCAACAGCTTGGCTCTTTTAGATTTATTTTTTTGTTTGACAAAATAATTGTTGAAATTTGAAAAACAAAAGTGGAGCGTGCAAAACACCCGCCTAGAATAGCTTGCATTGCATCAACACAGCAACCACTCATATCGTCTCGCTACACACGAGCTGCGATTACCACAAGCTCTCAAGCTTCACAACTCGCTCACTGTGCTAGCAATGGCGTTAGCTTCAACCTCTCTCGTTTCTCAAATCTCAACTCCCAAATCCTCCGCCGCCGTCCACTTCCCCCAATTCTCCGGCATCCACCGGTCACACTCACAGTCTCTTTCGTTCCTCCCCTCCAACCTCCGCGTCGCCTCCTCCCGCAAAGCTTCTCGCTCAGTCGTCGCCATGGCCGGCACCGGAAAGGTACCTCCGATAAGATCTCAGCGCACACTGTAGTTTCGACCTGTCGTTTTAGTTGTTTCTCTATCGTTTACTCACTGCTCATTAATTTGTTGTTTGTTCTTGCAGTTCTTTGTTGGTGGAAACTGGAAATGTGTAAGTGCTTTATTTTCATTTTTCTCAATAATAAATTGTTTTGCTATGGAAAACTTTACTTTCTTCTAATGTTTGTTTTTAATGCCATTTAGAATGGGACAAAGGACTCTATCAGTAAGCTTGTTTCAGAATTGAACAGTGTGCAGTTGGAGTCTGATGTTGGTGAGATTATTTTCAAATTTCTACTGTAACTCATAGTTACAGTTTGGTGCAAAACTATAGCTTTGCACCTGCTTTTTAAGCTTTTGGGGACACTTTTTTTTTTCTAAAACTTGTTGTCGCTACCTATTTTTAGGTAGCTTTCTATTGGCCTTAAGAGTTCAGGTTTATTGTTTTTATATTTTCTACATTATAGTTTGAATCTTGGGTATTCACAAAGAAAATTGGGGTTTATTGACTAGGGGAAAAGTCATACTTTCAATGTGATGATATGTGGGTCTTCTATTACAATGGAATATGGTCCTTAAATTGTATATTGTGGAAGACATACTCAACTAAAAGTTTAACCTGATAGTTGAAGTCCCTTTATTAATTTTATAGTGCCCCTTCACTGGCAAGCCCATTATTGCTTTGCAAACGTTCTGTGGTCCACATGTCTACTTTCTGCCTTGTGCTGGAATTTTAAGGAGTGGCCACAAGTTCGTGGGTCTCCACATGATTATTCATAAAGGGTGGTGTTTTTTGTCTAAGAAGTTTTCTGATTTTGTGTTATTTCTATCTAATTTAATATTCTTGTGAGTTGTACAGATGTTGTTGTAGCCCCTCCCTTTGTTTACATTGATCAAGTGAAGAACTCGTTAACTGATCGGATTGATGTATCAGCACAGAACTCTTGGGTTGGGAAAGGTGGCGCGTTCACCGGAGAAATCAGGTTGCTTGCTCTTTCTAGTTCAGGATAACATGTTTGCCTGTTACAATCTCTGATATCATTCAAAGTGTTACTTGTTTAGTTCTACTTGTGGTTACATTGTATTGGTTTTGGATTCGATATTCTGAAGAAAAGAAATAGAAAAAAAAGCTTTGGTTTCCAGGCTTGTCGGTATCATGTTATATGTCTGTTGAAATCTTTGCATGGTGGAATCTGCTGTATCACCTATATGTTCATGTAGGTGTTTTGGTTGCAATTCCTACTTTTATGCTCTCATTCGTGTTATGAATTTATTATATCACTTGGTTACTAAATTCTCTCTTTTCTATCTTGTAGTGTGGAACAATTGAAAGACCTTGGCTGTAAGTGGGTGATTCTCGGCCATTCTGAGCGGAGGCATGTAATTGGCGAGGATGATCAGGTGAAAGATTCAATGTTATGGAGTTTCAAAAAGCTAGATGATTTTTGTCATGCTAATTGAGGCCATATATTCAGAACTTGACCAAAACCTTGTCAACATCAGTTTATAGGGAAGAAAGCTGCATATGCTTTATCCGAGGGTCTTGGAGTAATCGCTTGCATAGGGGAGCTGCTGCAAGACAGAGAAGCTGGGAAAACCTTTGATGTCTGTTATCAGCAATTGAAGGCTTATGCAGGCAAACTTTTTGGCTGATATTTCCCGTTTCTTGATATGGAAAACTTGTGTGCTGTTTTTTTTTTGTGACAATCATGTCCATCTTGCAGATACTGTGCCCAGTTGGGATAATGTAGTTATTGCATATGAACCTGTATGGGCTATTGGGACCGGTAAAGTGGCCACACCATTGCAAGCTCAGGAAGTACACGTATCTGTTCGTGATTGGCTTAAAAAGAATGTCTCTGCAGAAGTTGCATCCAAAACACGCATCATCTACGGAGGTTTGTTAATTAATGATTGAGGAACATATACAATCAAACAATGAGCATACCAAATCCAGTCTTCTAGACCTTGTGATGATTTGCTGCCTCTGCCCATAATTCAACGAAAATTGAATCTCTTCTGTAGGATCGGTAAATGGAGGCAATTGTGCTGAGCTTGCAAAACAAGAAGATATTGACGGTTTTCTTGTTGGTGGTGCTTCCTTAAAGGTAATTTTCCTTGCTCAATGTAACTTATCATTCGTGAAATATATGCAAAGTAACTTCAATTATGAATTATATCACATTGATTATACGATATGTTTCAGGGTCCTGAGTTTGCTACCATCATCAACTCGGTGACATCAAAGAAAGTCGCTGCATGAGCCTTCACTACGGTTGGTTTTGGCAACAAGTTGAAATAAATCACGAATAGAAGCTATTTTCACATAGAAGCATCATCATGTAACCATTCACTGGGGCCTTGGTCAATTTCCCGCAACAGGTAAACATTCTCGTGTATTCTGCATTTTATTGCTGTGGAAAGTAAATAAATAGTAGGTTGTCGATGAAGGTTTCTCAAATCAGTAAATTTAAATTATCTGCATCTACTATGTTTATATGGTATTCTTTCTAATAAATGAGAAAATTTCTGTGATTATGTTGGTTCTGGTAAAATGGTAATGCCTGTGATGTTAAATTTGAGGCGTAGAGTATTTTGTTTTGATTTATTGCTGATAATTCAGATAGATTTAGACGATTTTGTAATAAAGTTAAATTGTAACAAATGACATTGTGTGATCATGACAAGACGACCAATTTGTAGATAATGATGTTTTTTTGTTGTCAACATAGATTGTTTAGAAAGGTTTGCCAATAATATATGTGATCATGACACACATCCAATTTGTGTTGATAATGATTTTTATTTTTATTTTTTTTGTGAACCAACAAAATTATATTATTGGTCGTTTTATTCTTCACTTTCATTATCTAATGTCCAAACCACAAATGATTACTTTTGGAGACATCTTAATTTTGAGGATTCATGTTGATGTATACTACTTCTATTATTATCCCCCCTTTCCCTTTCTTCAATTTATTTGCATGCTCTTATATTTATTAATTTTCCAATCGAAACTTGATTTTTTTTTTTACTACATGAGCAATTAAAAAAATTATATTTTATTTTTCAAATTTAATGAAGTATACATGTTCGCAAGTCAATTTAACCCCTCAGCTAGACTTTATGTACTCAAATTAAGAAAATTGTTCTATTATAAATGAAGAAGAAATTCGGAGTTATAGAGCAGATACAAAAACACAAGGGCTGAAAATTGACGTTTAATCCAGTGTAGGCGCCTAGATCATCTTTATAGTAATTGCTTCCATATTATGTATATTTGTTTGCTTTCTTAATGTAGTTCTGGCCTTGTTTTATATATATATAAATTGTTTTTTTAGAATAATTGTTTATTGTAATAAGTGCACAAAATGAGAAGAATATCACTGTAAATAATTTATTTTATTTGATTTTCTCAACTAATAGATAGACTTTTGTAGTTTTAATAAGATTCCAAAGATCTACCATATGAGCCAAAAAAATATAAACAAGATACTCAAAAAATTTCAATTTCTCACATTAACTTGGCTTTTCACACAAGTAACAAGACCACATAGGAGCAATACAATTACATTTCAAATCCTCCTCCACACAAACAAATTAAACAAACTTGAGTTTCACATAGCAAGCTAACACCAAGGACTGCAATGACATAGCTTAAAATATATATTGAAGTAATTATTGTCTACCGAAAGAAGTTTCGTGCACTAAACCGTCTTTTTCTCGTATCCAGCAAATGCATCAGGTCCTGGAGTCTAAAGCCAAGATGGTGCTGAGATTCATGGGATACATGTACTTATCAGTGCCCATGAGGATTTGTTGAACAATAATCCTATTAGCTCTCTCAGAGGGATGAAATGGATCCCAAAAAGCATATTGGTCTCTATTAGGGCACAAATTGGATGCTACAGTGCACAGTCCCAATCCATTATAGGGTCCTTGTCCACAACATGCTATTTTTGATGTTACAAATCCTGCACAAAATCAACATTATCAATTTCATTACAATCTCTAACTAAATTATTTAATAGAATAAAAAAGTTGTATAAACATTAATTACAAAAGGACGTTATTTTTTCTAAAAAAAATGCAAGGTCCTTATGCAAGTTGGATTATAAAAATGGAATAGTTTTTTTATGGGTACATGCAGGTTATTAAAATTATAATGACCATTATTAATCACTACTATTTATGGTGGTTGCATTTATAATTTAGTGACAAATTTAATTGAGAGGTCCCTCACCCTATTAAAGCCATTAAAGCCTAGCCAGTGCCAATCACTTTGACTTAATGGTCTCTCATTTACTCATATATATATATATATGTGTGTGTGTGTATATATGTATATCTACTCTAAATTATTTCAACTACCCAAATGGAGATCACAACTCTTTTTGTTTTTTATTTGCTATCTTATAACCTATTCCTATTTTGGGATAGGCAATAAATAAAATGAATGGTATTGTACAATATCATATGGTACATAAATATTACTTCATATAGTAGTTGAGACAAAGCCACCTATATTTGAAATATTTAAGTTAAAGGCTTAAATAAAATTTACAAACAAGGTCTCTTTAATCTCAATGTAATTATTTAATATTTTCACATTCCATACCAATTTTAAACCCTAAGAAGTAAGATCTATTTGATGCATTAAACTCATGTGAAGTTTTTCAATTCATGACTTTCTAAATAAACCAGGTTTCAATGAATGTATATATTTAGTAAATGACTAGCTAAGGTGGTCCAAATTCAAGGCCACATGATTCAAATTAATGCCACATCTGTAGTGAATTGAATTGACCAATGATAACCCTACAAAATAATCTCCAAGCAGCTACCTATCACATCAAAGACACCATAAAAGTTTGTGGTGCATTAACGTTTGGCTAATCAAAAGATGACACATCTCCATGTTGCCTTTAAAATGATAAAAATGACTTGTTGCAATTACAAACCCTAATCCTATCTTCTCCACTGCCATTTCACCAAACATATCTATAAGTAGTTGCATCATTATTGCTCTTTTGAATGCTAGCTTATGGCCATTATGTTTTGTAAACTTGAAAATTTTGTTATATATATATATATATATATATATGATATATAATCAAATAATAATAAAATTGTCAAAGTATTGTTTGTGTATAGTTGTATACATGCATGCATGAAATTTGTTTAAGGAACTAAAGATATGATATTGTTGGATGCTGAGTTATAGAACTAACTACTCTATGTTGTATAGCTCGTTAAGTTATCGGACTTCTATTTTACACAGAAAATATGCATTGGAGTAAGAAAATGAATAAAGTTACTCGATAGGCACAAAAGTTATTATACATTATGACTTGCATATCCCAATCTAGTGCATTTGTTACTCACCGTATACATGCGAATTGCTATAAAAATGTTACTTTGCATTTAAGACGTACGTGTCGGTTGATATTATATGTGATGCATATAAATAAACATAAAATAATGTGCAATAATGGGTAGGTTAAATAATTACCATAAGCCTGAGGATTGGTGATGAAGTCAGTGTGCATTTGTTGGGTATTGGCAGCAAAAAAGACATCTATTTGAGAGTTGAGGTTTCTGATCATTTGAGTGAGCTGAGGGTTAAACAAAGCAGAAGCTTGCTGCAATTCAGGTGCACATTGTCCATTTCTGCTTCTCTGAGCAAGCTCTGCAGGCACACAACCCATCGGACCCGTCCCCGTCACCAGAACCCTCCGAGCTCCGAGCTCGTATAGCCTCTGTACCGACAATTCGACATTAATTTCATTTTCCGAAACTCAGTATTGGTTGAAATTTATCATGGTAGTGATGAAAATTTTAAGGTAGCTGAATTTCTATATTAAAAATGTACAAATAACTTGTATTCGTGCAACTGATAATTTGGGTCATAACTCGTGAATTGTGTGAATTCATATGTATTTAAGTTCGGTTTAATTGTGTGTTTGTGTACTACTCACAAGTTTTAGTTAATTGCCATGTTTGTCTCTATAACTCACTTGGCCCACCTAATAAATCACCTATTTAATAGCTTGATAAGAAAAGATTCAAAAAATTGTGTCATTAATATCAATGACCCATTGAGATGAAATGAGCCAAATGTGTCATAATGATCCTATGTCAATTGTTTATATTTATTTAAATGTGTCAAATCGCATTAGTATTTTCTAGTTCAATCATTTAAATATTTTTAGCGTGTCATAAAAATCATTATGTCGGGCAATGCTTGAGCAGACCTTATATTTAACATAGTTCTCAACTCGACCCGTGAATTCAATTGCCACCTCTACACTCGTATCACATGTGTACATATATATGTATGTATGTATGTATATATAATGCACGTTCATATTTTATAACACTCATTCATAAAAAACTAGAAGTGTCAAGTAAGACAAAAAATGTATACTAGTATAAGAAGAAGAATGTTACCAGAAGAATCTTTTGGTACTCGGAGATAAGATATCTAACGTAGTTGGGCAGAGAAAACTGGCGAGACCTTGCAGAAAATGGCACCAAATAGTAGTTGTTAACAAAATCATTGCCACCAAGAGTGATGAGGACTAGTCCTTGGTTCACTATTTCTTGAGCCCTTTCACCTCCAACTAGAGCACCCAACCTTTGCTGGTACTGCTGGAAGTATGCTAGTTGTTGTGATATTCTTATTATGTTTATCTGAAACCAAAAAACAAAACAAACTTAGTACATCAAATATGACGTATAAGTTTATTGTGACTTTACACGTGGCCAGTACTTTACAGTTCGTTATATTAAAAAACTGTTTTGTGGACTTACAAACTGAACACCAGTGTCATTGAGAATCCCAATTCCCGCGGAAGCAAAGTTGGCACCAACGAGTAGGTTTCGTCCCCTGAGCTCGGGGCTTAGGTATGGCAATGTGGGTTCTGAGCCCAAAGCCGCACCTGAAAAAGATACGAGTAAGCTAACATGTACACTGAAGAGTATAATTTACGTAAAAATGTATGCATGTGTTTTACTCAACTGATGAAGTCAGGAATGTTGTAGCCGTTGGAGAAGCGACCCGTGGCACGGCGTGTGGGATAGTCAATGCCATAAGGAGGTGAGTCCGCACGGGCAGTGGTGACTAGGTAGTTGTTGTTGCCATTGTCTACCAACGAATCCCCGAACACAAAAAATGCCCTAGCCTCGGATTTGGTACTCATGTAGCTCAATGTCATGAACACTAGAGCTACAAAAATGGTTGGAGAAGAAGAAGAGATTGATAAGAAAGCCATGGATGTTGGAGGATTAATTTTTCCCCCAATGGATAGTAATATGGGATGGTTTTTTTTTGGGTTCTTTGGAGCAAGAAAGGGAGATAGGTTGATGATATATAGGCAAGAGATTTTTTTTTTTTGTTTGTCCACAAACACAATGGCAAGCTAATATTTTGGGGTAGTTGGGGATGCAAATAAAGTGGGTGGGGGACCTTATGGAGCTGGCCATGGCATTGGCTTAATTGGATTCAAGTTGTTTTGGAGACATTTTTGTTGTTGCATGTTGTCAAAACCATAAACAAAAAGTTGGATTTCTAGCTAATACATATTATAAAGGGGTGGATATTTTTAGAGCCAAGGGTTTTTTAGTCTTAAAAAGTTGTTTCATGTTACAATTTGGTAAAGGAAAAAAGCGCGGTCCTATATGTCTCAAACATTGTTCACAAATGTTTGTATATAATAATGCGTACATATATTGAATATGATATAACATGTATTTTATTGATGATTTAATTAAATTACTATACATTAAAGTGTAAATATGTCTTATAAACATTCAAATATGTTTGGCAAACAACAATTTGAACACTTATTTTTGTACTTGTTTATGTAAGTTAGGATTTCCTGCGTAATTGTACAAAAAGAAAATTTTAAATAAAATATCATATTTAAATTAGTTTCACTATGATATATAGTCGCATGTGATAATGTAATGATATGATAAAATAATGTCATTGTCATCTTAGTTGTCATGATCTCCTATTACAGATAGATCATAAAAGTGTATGTTATGAAATATGCCACAAGCACTCAAGTTTGAAATAGTTATTTTCACATAAATTTAGTTAGGTGAGCTTCAAATTGACAGCTAAACAAAATATATTATTCCTTCCGTCCAAAATAAGTGTCATGTTTTCATTTTCTGCAAAAATTAAGGATTACCATATAATTTAATGTGTTTCCAATATTACCCTCACTTT
>JAYMTF010001082.1:0-26502 GCA_036897485.1 Pelargonium nanum | reverse complement strand
CCGTCAGATTTGGCCACCATCGGAGCTAAAAGACGGAGGATGGAGGTCTGTCACGGTGGCCATTGGCTCCGCCGGAGATGGGGGCTTCGGCGACAAGGATGGAGGTCTATGATGGTGCGGTCGGAGGCAGCGGCGGTGGTGGACAGAGGCGGCGGCGGCGGTGGACGGACGGAGCGGCGGTGGTGATCTGCCACGTTTTTTTTTTCTGATTTTTTAAATATTTTTTTATTATCTTATTTGCCACATCATTGACACATCAGATAAAAAAATAAAACAAAACAAAAAAAAATTCCAACAAAGCATTAACTAACGGATTCCGTCAATCGAGTTGACGGAACGTCCTTCGCTCAAACGATTTTACCCAACTTTGGACTAAATTGAAACAGTTTGCTGAACTTTGGACTAAATCTAAACACTTGATAGTACAAGGACTAAATCTCAACGTTTTGGATAGTACAGGGACTAATCCTAACCTTATTCCTTTTTGTTTTCGGATTTGGATTTTGAGGAGTTTAGTTTTTTGTTTTGATGCACTTGATGTGAAATTTTCCCAACTTCGTTCGATTTTGTGCTTAAATTATTTTGATGGAGTGATTTCTATAATAATTGTGCCATTGTTACAGATTCATTTTTTCCCGTTGAAGTATTAGGTTCTGTTTCGCTAGTCATGGCTATGCATCCTGATATGTTTATTAATCTGTTCATAGGATGAGAGAGGAATAGTAACATGGTTGGATGTTCCTGCAACATTTACCAATTTATATATAAATGATTTAGACACAATTCTATGTCAATGCAACATTTACCAATTTAGCAAATACTTGCTGGCAGAATATAGCACCAAGTACAAATGTGGTCTTTACATCTATATAATGGATTATAGATTTATGATTTACATTGTTTTTTGGTTGTGTTAACTTGTTATGTCCATGTCCAAGTAGGTAACTTGCAACCTATGCAACAAGACAGTAGAGCGTGATAATCTAGCTCTCCATAAAATTGAAAACTGTCCGCGAAGGATTCTTACTTGTAAAATTGTAAATACTATTGCTATCCACTTCCTGCTTCGGAACTTCTCAACCATCAGATAGTATGCATTCATCAAATATGTCAAATACTCCATTTTAGACTCATAAGATTGGTATTTTATCATATTGGTGCCCTGTAATTGTAGGACGTTTGCGAAAATCGGACTGAATACTGTCACTTGTGTGGTCGGCGTGTCAGACTGGATGACAAAACCAACCATTTAAGTAGTTGTTGTGGCACTTCAAATGATTTTGCAGCAACTTACCGGTATAGAAGCTATTTTGCATTTACGGTTCGTTATTTTCTATTTTTAGTTTAGAATAATTGATATAACTATGCATGTGAATATGTAGTTCTAATGAGGTTTGTGTAGCTAAAGCATTATGTAAAATTCGAATCCTCTGTTCTGGATTTTTCTTAATATGTTGAACATTTCAAACGACATTCTGTGGTAAAGGGGTTCTGCGTCGGCTGAAAGAGAGCAAGGTGCCCAAAGAAGATGGCAGACTCATGTACCAAAGAGGCGGGTGCTATTCAAATTTACTGTGGCATGTGATCCTACTTGGATCAATTTACTTTCAGAAAAGGGCTCTTAATAGACAACCCAAGTAATCGCCTTGGGAGAATTTGAGGTATTTTTTTCTTCCTCAATGCAATATCTTCGTGTGAAAATGGCCTTTTTCTCTTTTTTTGTACAGATGTTTTGTTTCTTGATGTTGATTTAGATGATGTTATGGAGGAGCTTGGACTAGGTCTTAATGGTAGTCTTATGCACATCATGGAGTATCCTTTTTTACTTTGATATTTAAAATATTTTGTTTTGCAGATTTGCTCAATTGAACATTGTTGCTACCTTCTATTTAGGATTACCTGACACTGACAGCAGACATGCATGTACCTTGTAAGATCAGTGATCAGATAGGTTATCTATTTACTAAGTTTTTTGTTAGATAAGTTATCTCCCACCACCCGTCTCTCTCTCTTTGAACAGAAAGTGAATGGCCTTAATTCATATGTTAAGACATCTTGAAGAGAACTTGGATGTTTGGCTGACAGAAGAGCTGGACAACTACTTGGATGATGATTACTTGGTTTTTGATTGCCCAGGTAACCCTGCTTGTGCCTATTAATATGTATGTTTACAAAGTTGAAGTTGAAGCTATTGTCGGTTGAGGTACTAGGTTTTTCTCTCAGCGATCAAAAATATTATACAACCAGAACTTGGAATCTATTACTTGTTTGCTTTTTAGACCTAGGTCACAACTCATGGAACATGTAATGATATTAGTGGTGAATAGTCATTTATCTTTTAGATTGCTCTTTCTAGGTTGCATACTTATGCTTCCCTGTTTTCTGTCAGACTATGATTTATTTGCATGATTTTGAGGAAGATGCTAAAATAGGATTATGTGCATGCATTGGTGGTTTATGTGGTGCACATGGGAAATCAAAGAAGGGTAGTCATTGCTGCAAATGCAGCTACCTTCAGATAAATAATGACGGAACATGTTTGGTGCTCAAGATAGAGACTAGCTTGTTAATATGATTGCTTTTCACATGAATGCTGCTCAGTGTTCTCTCATGTTCTTTATCTATAGGTCAGATAGAACTCTTTTCACATGTACCAGTGCTTCGGAATTTTGTGGATCATTTGAAGCGTAATAATTTCAATGTCTGTGTGGTGTATTTGCTTGATTCACAGGTTTGTGCAAGTCCTCTTACCTCATTTCTCAGTTTTTTTGTTGCTAGCTTTATTATTTTCACCACTTAGCTGCTCTTTTCTATTTGAAACTGAAAATTTCAGTATTCTTTCATTTCAGTTCATGACGGATGTGACCAAATTTATAAGTGGATGCATGGCATCTCTTTCTGCTATGGTACAGCTGGAATTACCCCATATTAACATCCTTTCCAAAATGGACCTTGTGACAAACAAAAGGGACATTGAAGAGTAAGCCCCATCTAGCCTTCTGTATCCTTTCATAGTCATGTAGACTTGTCTTGCTTATCTTGATATTCAAATTTATTTATTGTTACTGTTTGTAGTTACTTGAATCCAGAACCCCGATTTTTGTTGGCTGAGTTAAATCAACGCATGGCTCCTCAGTTTCAGAAACTCAACACAGCTTTGATGGAATTGGTGAGATAATTAGCTGCTCAAACTCCAAATTGTTTTTTTCTATTATATTTACCAAGATATTAGTTTAGCATGAAATGTTTGTCAAGTTTTTTGTTGCACTTACCACTATAGGAGACAGCTTACTGCTGATGCTTTGAGTTCCTATGTGACTATGGTTCAAAGGAAAGCCCTGTTTTAAATTGAAGGTTCTTAATGGAGTTTACTGTGAGAACAACTATTTCTATCACAATCTACCTTTAAATTTTTTAATAATAAGGTTTAATATAGTTATTATAATTGTTTTCCTTGACATGTTAGTATATTCTTGGCTATATTCTAATACTACCTATACCATGATGGGTTTTTTCTTTTTCAAAATTGGTATGTGTCAACTGCTAAGTTATAATCATAAGTCATCTACTTCCACACTTCCAGTATGTTTGAAGCACTACTTCTGTTTCTCCCTGTAAATCGTATGCATAAAAAATAGGGCATTTTTGCAACGATAACCTGAAATGAGTGTCAATGCACTCACGGTTTCTTCTCAGGAATCAGGATTGTTGTTTTCTTTTCATCAAACGTTGATTTTCTGACATAGTTTTATAGTTTAATAAATCAAATTTACTATTAGCATGTCTTACAAAATTTATGTGGTGGTTATTTTATTGTTTAATTTGTCTGTTGATCCATTAATAATAGGAATTGGCTGGATTTGTTGTGATGGTTATATGAATTGTTGTTTTAGGTTGATCAATATAGCATGGTGAGCTTTGTGCCTCTGGATTTGCGAAAGGAAAGCAGGTTCTCTCTCTCTTTCTCTCTCTCTCTCTCTCTCACACACACACACACACACACACACACAAAGTAACCACAACAGCAAAAGTCAGGTAGTAATTTACCTGAAATTAAGTATTCCAAGAGGTTTTGCTTCTTTGTTTGGATTTTAGAAGCTGCCATGGTGAACATCTTTGGCAGATGAATTTTATTGTCTAAATGTTTCAGTGAGATGTAAATGAATTCCCATGAACTTTTCAGGCATCACACAGCCTTGCTGTGGTCCTGTATTGGTGGGCTTAAAAAATCTTATCCTTCCTTGACTTATTACAATTGAGTAGTTTCTTTCTTAGTAAAGGTTAATTGGCATTTCAATAAGGTACAAGTAGAGTAGTGCATGGTGTAGGTGAAACAAAATAGTATGGAACATAGAGGTGTGAATGCTTCCTGATGATACACAATAATATTGGACTCTCGAATTCCACTAAATCGACCATACGAGTGGTTCCGCACAATAAAGAGGCCGAAAAGTGACCAAAATTCAAGATTGAACCGACTTGGGCTGTCACACGGCCGTGAGAGAGTCCTATGTTCTCTAGGTTTGCCATGCTGGCCCATTTTTGCCCAATTTCTCTCAAATCCTCCTGGTTGCCACTTTGTTCTTCGCCACTTTTGAAGATCTTAAAGACGATTTTCGCGTTTGTCAAAGGTCTTCGTAGTGCTCTTCGCGATCTTCAACGTGTTATTCGCTTAATCTTCAAATTGCCCCACATGGATGATATCTAGAAATTGCGACCCTCCTCCAACTTTGTCCGCACATGACCACTTAGAAGATAAGGTGGACTCCGCATTGAAGAACATAAACCCTGGTTTCAGATATGAGAGATCATCTGAATCTAAATTAGAGTGCGCCACCGTCGGCGACACCCACCGCGAGAACTCCGCACACGCCACAAGTCATTGTCTTGTTGGAACGCGACCTGCGTCGTGGTCGAATTGGTCACGTAGACATCACCTTACTTTCGGTCTGAGGCACTCCCTTCTTGACTATGAGCTTCACGGGACATCTCCCGCGTGCTGTCCTTGGCAACACTCTCCACCCGTCGTCTATCATCAAATCTACCTTATTCCTCGTCCATGAGAGTACTTTGAACTATCTCTCAAGCTAGAGTTTAGGCGAGTGTCGAAATCACACTTCGTGAAGAAAGAGCTAAAAGAAGTCTTAAGAACTGACTTGGTGCAAAAATAAACAAGGAGCACCTGAAGACTAAATTAGGCAAGCTCAAGATGAATATTCTACACAGTCCAACCCCTTATTTTTATTTAAGAGACTACACTTGATGATGATACTTAAGCAATGTGGGATACAAAACATGAGCGAAAAATCAGTAAAGAAAGCCTAGGCCTAATAAAAATAGGAAACCGTTAATAAACAATAAATGAAAAATAAAATTTGAAAATGTCAACTTCTAAAGCCACCATTTTTTAAATCAAGGAGACCTAATAAAACGTGTGTGTGTATATATATTAAACTTGATCATTGTACAATATAATACATATGATTGTGTAATGATTAAGTTTTTATATAATACATATATGTGTGTAGATTGACGAAACAAAAACTTAAGTAGCCGAGATTTTCAACTTGTCTTTATTTATTGTTTGCACATACCTTCTTTAGTATTTTTAGGGCTCGTTTTTTGTATCTCACATTGCTTATGTGTCATCATCAAGTCTTGCCTCCTCCCTATAAATAAGGAGTTCGATTTGTTATGTTGATTATTCATTTAGGTTGCCCAAGTTTTTTCGGAATTGGTCTGGTGCTTTTTAGTTATGTTGGCGTTGGGTCAATTCTCAAGCTCTTTTTTACTCTTTCCTTAAGAAGCGTGATTTAGACACTTGCCTAAGCTCTCAATTTGAGAGATAAAGGACAATTTGAAGTACTCATGGACGAGAGACAAGTAAGATGTGACGGTAGGCGAGTGGATAGTGTTGTTAAGGACGGCACACATAAGACGTTCTGTGAAGCTCATAACCGAGAAGGTAGTGCCTCGGGCTGGAGGTTCTGTAATGTCCACGAGATCGATTTAATCTCAATGTAGCCCGCATTCCAACGAGACGGTGACTTGTGAGTCCATCCCTTAATCAAGAGGCCTTGGGTGGATCTTACCAACAATATTTCCAACGGATGAGGACTTGGATCGATGATGGAAAGAGCAGGGCATTCCAACAACCTATATATGCTGCCTTCTAATTAGCCTAGACGAGAGTATCAAATAATTACGCTCTTTTTTATTCTTAAGATGAAGATGTCTGTTTCTTTCTTGCTTGTTTCTTCCTACAATATGGCTTGCCTGGTAGAACACAGATATATTGAATATGTATTTTCAGAAGGGCATAAGATATTAGTATAATATTGCACTATTTTGTTTTGCAGCATAAGATATATATTGGCTGAAATTGACAACAGCATTCAATATGGGGAAGACGCAGATGTGAAGATTAAAGATTTTGATCCAGAAGATGATGATGCATGATCATATGATTGTTCGTTACTTCGTTTCAATATGTTCCCTTACATTGTGTCATTATGTGTGTACATATATTCTGCGGAGTGCAGTTTTTTTGGGTGGGAAATGAACAACTATTAGTAGCCTTGTACTCGCAAATACATTTCGGTTGCTGCTTCATCGAACTTGAATGTATTACTTTTCTTTTCATTTTTCTGGTGACTAGTCATTCATGAATGTATCTGCATTCTCGATTTTGAAATGAATGTCTGATCATTAAACTTCAGTCATGGATTGGTTATTGTACCTGAGATTCTTAATCTTTTCTCTTCACAGTTAAGTGCTTGTTTGGTAACACTTCTAAGAAGCCAGAAGTGGCTTCCAACAACTTCTAAAAGCTATGATTTTATTGCATTCCTTTTACATTTCTTATTATTGCTTCTTGCAACTTCATCATCATTACAAAGTCTTCCAAAAGCTAGGTGAAAGCAAACAATGTGTCTAACTTTTGCCTATGTCATTTTCTTGTGTGACACTATTTCATTTGATGTGTAATAGCTTTTGGAGATCAAGAAGTGTTACCAAACAAGGCCTAAGTTGGATATGATAAACTTTTGCAAAATCAGATCATCCCAAACAGCAATCTCACATGCCAACAAAGACAATTTGACTAGACATTGCAATCTCACAAGACAACAAAGACAGTTGTTATGAAGAGAACAAAAATTTTATCTTTTTGTTGATATTCCTCTCCACAACTTTCATAGAAATTTTGTTCAAATTTCCATCCCCATATACACTAGGTGGCTCAAAACTCTTAGTAACTGGAATAGATGAAATATATGCAAAAAGTGCTTGATGCCTGGGCCAAGCTAGTGCCTTGCTAAAACAAGCAATAGGTCTCCCAATTCTTGAGTTGCTGAAAAGAGAATTGGACTTCCTGATTTTACTGGAAATGATTTTTCATAAGCAAATGAGCCAATGGCATTAGAAATGCTCCCATAGTTCTTCACAAACCTCTGGTAACAACCATTCAAGCCTAAAAATCACTTGACCAGATATTCTTAATTCTTCAACTTTTGCATAATCACTCCTATCATGTAATTAATGCTTAGCCCTTGATCAGATATGATATGCCCTAGGTATTACACCTCTTGAGCATAAAAGGCACATTTAGATCTTGGTGTCAATATTGATAGATTAAATAAAATAGGAGACAATATATGATCATCCACTCAAAACTTCAATTTTGCATGAGTTAATTACCAAGATTCTGTTGAATCAAAATATCAAATTAATATAAAGTGTATCCTCAAAACAGCTTGTCATAACTTAAAATGCAAAATTTTGGTTCACAATAAAACTCCAGAAGAATTAGCATGACAACAGACATCTATCACTCTTCATCAGAATCTTCTTCATCGGCTCCAGCAGCAGAATTGAGAGCATTCAGCCTTTCAACCAACTTGGCCTTCCTCTCCTCATAAGTTAACTTCTTCAGGTTGAACCTGTAGCACGACATAAACCGTAAGCAACATTATAAAATAATAGATTGCAGGGAGTAATAAGGATTGAATGTTCAGGAATTGACGTGTCATTTAAAGAAAGTCGCAATTGACGTGTCATTTAAAGATTGGACTAAACTAACCCAGAGAGTTAAAGTTCAGGAACCCAAGTGGCTCTTTTAAAGTACAAGAAGTAATATGGTCACTTTCTAAAAGTTCAGGGACAAAGTTGACCTTTAGATTAGAACCAGAAGGAAACCATAAATTCTTAAAAGATAGTATTCTACTAATATCTCCAATAGATAATATTTTCCACTTATTTACGTATCAATCAACCTATGTTCGTGTATTCATTATTATCAAACCAATACTTAACATTAAAATCTGAAGCATTATATAGATGATATGTCCTAAATCATAGAATAGACAAGGCATATACCTCTTGTGCTCCTTAGGAGGCTGCTTCGCTGCTTTCTTAATTGTGGGGTCAGCACGAATAGCAGCATGTACCTTTTTGTAAAGGGCCTCAATGTCATCTGCCTCAATTCCTCTCTTAATATACTCACTGAAATGAGACTGATACTTCTCGGGTTCATCGTCCATCAAAGTCTGCATAAAGCCCAAACAGTCAATAGAAATTTGAAATATAAACAAAATGGTACAAAATTTTGCATATTAGCCAAAAACCTCATTTAAAGATATTTACCTTCATGTAGGCAGCAACATGACCACCATAGATGTATTTACGGTGTTTATCAGCATCAAGTTGCTTTCCCTCCTTGTCGAATCCAGCAAACCTCTTCTCGCTGTGAGGGATATCTAGTCCACCATCTAAAGCTCCCTGAAGTCAAGCAAGAGGGAAAATGTTATTGAAACTATAACAATAAAGAACAGTATAATCTCAGCCTAAAACAAGCACAAGAATAACTTAAAAATTAGAATAATGAGAATATTTACGGTGGCATTTTGGGCAAGGAATGAACAACACAATCATTATCATGATGGCCATCTTAATGATACAACACTATAATCATAAAGAGAACAATGTAAAATGATGATATCCAATAATTGCATAAAAAACTTGACACTAGCTACGCAAGGGTACCGACAGTGCTAAGTAAATGCAATAAAAACAATTTGTTTTGAGTTTGTGTATGCAGAAGAACTTGTAAAGTAAACAAAAGCAATTAAGGTGAAACAGGCCAATACAATCAATCAACGAGGATATAAGTTGGATGAAAGAGTATGAATTGCGCTCAGTAGATTGTGGCCTAACAGTTGGGTTATAATTGTAAGTCATTAAGAAAATATAACAAGTTGCGTACTACCAAGAATCATCAGTGAAATGAAGCTTAGTGAAAACTTATTATTGATTAATGACTTCACACACACGATAAGTAATGCAATACATATATAGCTCTACCAGGCACATGCTTAAATATTAAATATCCGAGACAAAATATACCTTGAGAGCACCAAAAACACAATTTCCAGTTGTTGTTCTGATGAGTCCAACATCAAGGAGAGCGCGGAATGGCCTTCTACTCTCTGCTGGTTCAACAGAGAAATCCTCCCCAGTAGCCTGTTCAAGAAGATTTAATCCATACATTCATAATCCCAGATAATGATGGAATTAAAAGACATACAAATGAAAACAAAGTGATGTGGTACATACCTCAACATTACCCTCGTACTCGTCGTCCATCTCGAGCATTTTTAGAACTCGGCGGGCCAACAATAATCCAGTACAGTAAGCTGTGTTCATATAAGATTCAATAAAACACAACTATAGAAACAATGAATAGTTGAAAAGATAGATTAAAATATAAATAGCATACCGGCAGCATAGTTTGTAAGGCCCACTTCGAGACCAAATTGAGGTAGCTCATGAGAATAAGCAGCTGCAAGAACCATATCACCAGTAATAGTGGCAGATGTAATTTGTGCAATAATATCCTTGTTAGTCTGAAGATAGTGTTAAGGCGAATACAACTCCAGCTTAAGAAATCAGGTAGCAGTGAAAATCATGAAAGGAAACTTAAATGAAGGAAACTATTATGCCAATATTGTTCTTTTCTCATAAAAGTTATACAAGTACTAATTCTCCGAAGAATCATAAGACTTGTGGATCATGAATAGCCACACTCTATCCCAACTAAATTTTAATGAACATAAATTTGCAACAGAAGAAACAAAAAGAAATGAAGAATAAACAAAACAAGATAAAAGCAGCAATACAGCCTAGAAAGCAAAACAAGATGAAAGCAGAATTGCAGCTACATGAACAGTAAATTGCAAACAGTCATGCAAAGGATACAAATCGCACCACGAAACGATATTTAGGCGTATTGTACTTGTTTTTGTCCTGGTTAATTAGGCGAATCCTAGGCCGGTAGTCTGTCTTTCCCTCTACAGAATGCAGAAATATTAGGAAAAAAAACTTCAAAATAGCAATAATGATAATGAGAAGACACTGGAAATAGCATACCTCGCCTTCTCTTATACTTGACTTGGAACCGCTTGAAGTAAGCCCTTGGCTTTTGAGCTTTGATGTAAACCTGTTTTCAACAATTATTGACATTCTGAGAACTCTGATAGATCAATAATACTCCAAATTGTACAAAAAAAAATTATAACAAAAAACACATACACCATTTCATGGGAAAGTAAATAAATCTACTACAGGTAGAAATTCTCCATATTAAAAAATATTAAAAAAAAGGGTTAAACTCACACTAGCAGTCTAACACCATGCCTACTGGCATAAATATCCTTTAACATGACAAAGTTTTTAGACTCTAATTCTGCTGGACAATCACAAAGACGGTGATGAAGCAACAAAACGATTCACCATTGTTAAAGTGACAATTAAAAAAATGCTTAATAAATGTACCAAACAAAGTAAATAAGAAAAATTAAAAATATATATATGCAATCAACTAATGAACAAGGTAAGATTGTAAGAAGATCATGCATACGCATCTGTAAATGAAAAATCAATCAAGTAGCAAAATCTGAGCTATGCTTAGTCGCAGATGAAAATGCAGGTAAGGAGACTAATCAGAGATAATTAACTTTCTCAGCTAAACAATCACAATACACAAAACATAATGGAACACATTTTTTCTATATTCTAAGCAATCAAACATAGCT
This sequence comes from Pelargonium nanum, assembly GCA_036897485.1. NCBI lineage: Eukaryota > Viridiplantae > Streptophyta > Magnoliopsida > Geraniales > Geraniaceae > Pelargonium > Pelargonium nanum. The sequence continues at coordinate 15,412 of JAYMTF010001082.1, read as the reverse complement.
AGATAGCTTCCAATACAGCAGAGAGAGGACATGGAGATGGAACGAGAAGACTCACCATTGTTGCGGTGGAGGCAGAGCTCGACGACAATGGCTGGGTAAGAAGAAGAAGTGGGGATAAAGACCTACAAAAATATAAGTCTCAACTCTCAAATACCAAAACCCTAGTGATTTCTGCGATGCAAATCAACGGCCACGACGCGTTCTCGTTGTGAATACTAAAGGCCCACTTTAGTAGCCCACAACCGTGTAATGTGGACCCGAGCCCAATTCTCTTACCATATTTATGGGCTGCTGTTTTTGAAGCCCGAATTTATCTTTGTTGGTTCGGCCTAATAATTATCAATTGGGCCTACTGAGTCAGCCTAATTAAGATCCATTGGGTTTCCCAATGAGCGTTTTTATGTCCTAAGTAGGCAGACTTGCGGTAGACATTTTTAAATCGAGTAATTACTCTCAGACTAGTTCACATTCGAAATTTTGTTTTTGGTAAATATTCTCACATCTCCCTTTCAGGGTTGATATTGTTATAATTATTTTTAGTTTTATGTAACAACTACTAGCTCCCTATGATAAAAATCAAATACAAATAAAATTATTTTTCATATTTGTAAAAAAACAAGAGCAGTTTTTTTATCAGTCAAGCTACACATTAGGAATAGCTCTCCCCTATAAACCAAAATAAATCTAGGGAGACTCGAAACCGAAACCACCTACAAAACAAGAGCAATTATTTTTGACAAAGGAATATTACAATTTAATAATTTCAGTCCAGCCAGGACACAACACAAGTCTTAAAATTAGAAATCGTTGACCCCATTTGCAACTCAAATACACGTATTCGAAATTTTTACTACTATTGTTGGAATTATAAAGCAAAACGACATCGTATAGGATCCCTTCAAAGCGACTCCAGAATTGGAGTCCAGTGTCCACCGTGAAATGCAACTAGATTGACTGGTTCGAGTGGCGGGACCCACAATCAGTAACCAATCAGGTAGCTGCCACGTAAGACTCCGATGATCTCAGCTCGAAGAAAAGGCAAAGGCACAGCAGCTTCCCCTTGTCAACACGCCTAAGTAATCAAAATTACAAATCCAACCCAACTCCACCTCTCATCTTCCACTTCACAACCCATCTCTCTCTCTATCCCTCTTTTTCTTCTAATCGCAAACCCTAATCGCTCAATTCGATCGCTGCTCCTCGCTTTCCTCAAACCAATCACCATTTTCAAGGTAATATGCGTTTTCGGCGAATTTTATTTATTTATTTATTTGCTCTACTTCTCTCTGCGCAGATCGGTTACAGAACTGAGTTTTTTGTTTGATTTCTTGATGCAGAGGGTCAGGGGTTTCTATTCGAGGAATCGATCATGTTTAACCGGCTTTTTGGGAAACCTAAACAGGAGACCAATGCTCTCACGACGTTGGACAAGTTAAATGAGGTCATCGCCGATGATAAATTTTGTTTTTGCTAATATTTAAGGATGCAGGTTCTGTTTGGATTGTGTTTTGTTTCTTTTACTGTAAATATGGGTTTTGGTTATGGTTTGGTGCTAGATTATGATAATTGGATTTGCTATTGGGTAAAGAAAGTAGGTTAAATAATGGTGGTGAACTGGTCATGCTATATATTTTAATATCGAAACGAAGTCCTTCGAATGCAAAATGCTGACAATTATGTTGGTTTCAATTCTCCTGTACTACAAACTTATTCCAATACGGTAAGTGTAGTGTAGTGGCATGGATTTGCTTTCAAGTGTCCGATAGTTTCATTTTGACAAATTTTGTTTTATGTACTGGTTTTGATTTTGCAATATCCTTTATATCATTATCATGTCGTGTTGTAAGCATAACTCCTAAAACAAAGAATGCAGAGTGTCTACTTGCCTACATCTTTCACAGTAAACCTGTTTGGATCTGTTGCTTAATTGGAAACCATTATTGTTGTTTTTATATTATATGAATTGATTGGGATGTTACCGGGGAAGCACGAGCAGTGTTTTGATGACTTTTGCACCTTCTGTGGATGTATTTAAGGAAGAAACTTTTTTATCTGGTATCTGTTATGTTTGCATTGATTGCCTCCTGAAACTTAATCATTTTCCCTCACTGTGCAGACACTTGAAATGTTAGAGAAAAAGGAGAAAGTACTGATAAAGAAAGCCTCTGGAGAGGTTGAGAAGGCAAAGGAATTTACAAAAGCAAAGAATAAGAGGGGTATGGTTGCAAAGACTACTTTTTTTACTTTTGAAGGAGATGTACTTTTTGATAATAGAGTGTGCTTTAAATACGATCTTTCCAATTCTATTCTTGGATTAGTTTTTCGGCATAACTACTGAAATTCAATATCGGTGGTTTTGCATATTGTCTTCATTGATCATTATTGCAGCATTGTCATGCATTGTTTATTCTGGAAGTCATTGGGTTTGAGATATTTCAGGACTTCCTTTTCCCTTCAAAAATTCCTTTTTGAGCGAATAGATCTGTCTAGCCTTTTATTGGAGTATGTGAAGCCTCGTAATGCAATAGACTTTCTCTAACTCTATCTTTTCGCAAAGGAATTGTACGTTGGCTATTGTTGTAGGATGAGATTCGTACATTTTGAATGTTAAATTTCCTTGTTTGGGTTTAGGATGGACAAATTTGGCTGTAGGAACTAGGAACTATGCTTTTGAATATTTCTCTACCCAGGCTCTTAACTACCTCAACATTCTCATTCGCCACAATTGTTTTTGTCACCGTAGCCCGCACTAATGGTGCTTCCACCACTACCTGCAACCACTATCATTTTTACCAGTATCTACCTTCACTGTCACAACTTCACACCACTTCAATGATAATCAACACAATAAACGAACTACAACTTCTGCTACTGCAAAGCTGCATGCTGTTATGCTGCTGTCTATACTTAAAAACTGTTAAATTGTTCTACCCCATCATGTTCATTGTATTACTGCCTTAAATCTTCAAGTTTTTTGCCTTCTAAGTTGTGATTGGTTATGCAGCGGCTATACAATGTTTGAAGAGGAAGAGGTTGTATGAACAGCAAATAGAGCAGCTTGGAAATTTCCAACTGCGAATCCACGATCAGGTAATGTTATGTTTATGGTTATTAATATTTGGAAAAGCTCTGCAATGAGTATTCTGTGGATCTTTTTTTTGCTTAAGATGATTCATTAGGTCCTCCATGTCACTTGCATCAATTTTGCAGATGATAATGTTAGAGGGCGCCAAAGCCACAACTGAGACTGTAGATGCATTGAGAACTGGAGCAGCTGCAATGAAGGCAATGCAGAAAGCAACGTGAGTATCGGTGTTACTTTGTTCATCATCCCCATAGTCTATGGGCCATAGATATATCTAACTCAGTGCCCGCTGGTGTTCATGTGAGAAGTGCTGCTGATATGTTGTTTTTTGTTCTCCAGGAATATTGATGATGTCGATAAAACAATGGACGAGATCAACGAGCAGACTGAGAACATGAAGCAGATTCAGGAAGCATTGTCAACTCCCATTGGTGCAGCTGCTGATTTTGATGAGGTACATTTTCAATATTAATTAAGGCTTGTTCATGATGAGGATACTTTCTCCTTTTATTATTGGCATTGTTAATATGTTGATTCGAGTTGTCTTTGTCACACAGGATGAATTGGAAGCAGAACTTGAAGAATTGGAAGGCGCTGAGTTGGAAGAACAGCTTCTTCAGCCTGCAACTACTGCCCCTGCGGCTCCAGTCCATGTCCCAGCTGGTAGGCAACCAACTCGGCCTATTCCTCAAAAGCGCACAGCTGAGGAAGACGAACTTGCTGCATTGCAGGCTGAGATGGCACTTTAAGCAGGTGGCTGTTATCTATTTGAATTGAATTGTAGAAAATTAGCGATGCACCTTGTCCGGTATCAATATATATTGATCGTTGGTCCATGTTCAGAGTCTGTTATTCAGTTTGATAGAGCCATAACTATACATTGTTCAAACATAAAATTTTATGCTGTTTCAAATTCCAGTGTTAACCATAATATGTACTATACATTTGCAGGGGTATTATCACGCATAACGGGAATATCATATCTTATGTAAAGATTTGTGATAGGGTCCCAAATACTCTTTTCATGCATCCAGATATGTGTGGATTCGCTGCGTGACGGACAGTGTATATAAAGGTGGCATAAACAGATAGTGTCCCCTTTAAAAGTTGTATTCTGGTTTCTGGAGATTGAGAACTAGTTTTATCTTTTTGTTTCATTGATTTGATTGGACACCATTTTATCACCAAAGTCAATAGTTCATTTGAAGTACATAAGAGGCATATAGCATCAACAAGCATCATTGAGTGGTTGTTTACATAATTTATGGGTTTATTCATTAACTTCATTTTCATTTGTCTATGGTGAAAATTGAATTGAATCAAAGGGTGTTATGGTATTTTGGTTAGTGTATCCTGCAAGCAACTCTGAGTTCAAATAATTGATGACTTCCAAGTAAATTGATACCAGTTTCATAGTGAATTAAATTGTAAGCCTTGCTGCACATTTCGTTCAATTTGTTAAGGGTGGTTTTGGTTAATAATTACCAGCAGCTAAAAAATACCATAAAAGAGTTTATGAAAAAAAAGATTCCTTCTGAGTTGTTTCAACACGGCTACAGCCTACAGCTATTGTGCGCATTAAATCTCGCAGTTATTTACATTCTATCTTTACCATGTATAGAAATAAAATGATACAGCATAGCTAATTAAATTTGGGAGCATTACATAAAAGCAAATCACTGAACTTTAGATATTCGATGATATGGCCCGATCAAACGATACCTACTTAACGAACAAGACATTTCAAATATAATCTCTCTTAAACTTTTCATGCTCTTCTTCACGTCTTACACCACCATCCTTTCCCAAGCTCCACTGCTGTAGGCGTTTATCGGGGTCAACACACACTGTCACTGTCACTATCACTATCACTGAAGAGAGCATCGGAGAAAGAGAGCTTTGATTTTAAGAAGCACGGAGAGCAAATGGGGATGTCAATTTTGCTTCTGCTCCTCTGTTTTCATGCTGCAGTTTTAGTTCATGGGCAGCTCCAAACAGGTAAGCATTGGCTTTTCATGTGTAGAAATATGTATCAATTTCTGTTCTTTGAATTAAACCCTTCATGAACTTGCCTAGAATTTGTGTTTTTGTGAGTTTTGCTGCAATAGAAACAGCTTAGATTCGGTTCCTTGTTTGGGAAGTTAATTGTGCTGACAATTTGATTCCATGAACAAATTCTCTCAGCATTTGCATTTTACAATACTGTCTTATGGGTTCTCAGTTTCTGGTTCAATGATTCAATGGAAATGGCTTGATTTGTTACTAGTTTTGCAAAATAGGAAGTACATTGTGTTTGATAGTTGATTCCTTAAAACCCTATGAAAAACCCATTAACCCATTTTAGATTATCAAATTACCAAATGCTAACCACAGATTGTTTAGATTCTTCTGTTCTGATTGTCAATTTGGGTGAAATTTAAATTTTAGTTAAATAGAACCACAGAGATTTTCTGATATGCTAACCATATTCCATTCCATTACTGTTTGCTTAGGTTTCATTAGCATAGATTGTGGCTCTCCTGAGAATTTCAATTTTGTTGATATTTTACCAACATTAGCTATACCTCAGACGTAGCCTACATAGAAACCGGAGTAAATAAGAATATATCTTCCCAATATTCTTATCCCCAAAATCCTAATCTACCACAGCCACTATCTGATCTTCGGAGTTTTCCTCGAGGGACTAAGAATTGTTACTCCTTAGTGACTGCTGCTGGAAAAGGCGGTTTAAATTTGATTAGGGCTACTTTTATGTATGGCGATTATGATGGGCAAAACAAGCTCCCGGAATTTGATCTCTATCTTGAGGTCCATCTTTGGTCCACAGTGAAATTCAGAAACGCTTCTGATGTCGTTACACTGGAGATTATCAGTGTAGCATCATCTGATACTTTGCATATCTGTCTCGTAAATAAGGGTTTGGGCACTCCTTTTATATCGGCATTGGAGCTTAGACCTCTTGACAGGCCAGTTTATAATTCTGAGACCGGGTCCTCGGCATTCGAGTCATTAGTACTCTTTGAAAGATTGAATCTTGGAGCACCTAATGGAAGTGATCGATACAAAGATGATCTGTACGATCGTATTTGGTCTCCGTACAGCTTGCCTTCTTGGCGTATGGTCAGCACGGCATTTGATATTAATGTTGGTGAAAATAGATACAAGGCACCACAGGAAGTGGTTCAAACTGCTGTTGAGCCAAAGAATGCTACTGAAGCCTTGGAACTCTATTGGACCGCGGATGATGTTGATTCCCATTTTTATGCTTACATGTACTTTGCTGAAGTTGAAGAGATTCAGAGAAACCAGTCTAGAAAATTTGATGTATCTTGGAACGGATCTCCATTGTTTGTAAATTTCACACCTCGTTACCTGTATGCAACCATAATGTCTAACTCAAGAGCCTTCACGGGAAAAGAACACAGGATTTCAATTTCCAAAACAAGTGATTCAACCCTTCCTCCCATCATCAATGCTATTGAGATCTACATTGCCAAACAGCACGATGAAACACCAACATTTGGCGGGGATGGTAAGCATTTCTTTCTTCTTTTACTGAACTCATTTGGTGGAGATGCTGATTTTCATGCTTTGTATTAGACCTTATACATTTTGGCATCAAATTTAATGCAGTTGATGCTGTCATGGATGTCAAAACGACGTATCGTTTAAAAAAAAACTGGGTGGGTGATCCCTGTGGACCAAAGAATTACTCCTGGGAAGGTTTAAAGTGCAACTCCAATGGTTCGCTGCCTCGGATAATTTCACTGTGAGTCTTTTCTGCTGAACTGTTATTAGTATTAATTATTTCCTCATTGCCAAATACTAACTATTTAGAGGAGTTGCTTTTTCTTATGTTTTGTGAATAGAAACCTGAACTCTAGTGGTCTAAGTGGAACTATAGCTGCTTCAATTGCCAATATTTCGGCACTAGAGACCCTGTAAGTAAACACTACACAAAATGGAGACTCTTTTAATGGCTCGTATTGCCTCTAATTAGTAGATATGCTATCTCAGGGATTTATCAAACAACAGCTTGACTGGACCAGTGCCTAACTTTCTCTCAAAGCTAAAATCTCTGAAATTCCTGTAAGTACAAAGGTTCTGTACATCAACTATGATACCATAAGGATGTGCAGGTTAATGATAGTCTTATTGCTAAACTCTAGGAATTTGAAAGGAAATCAACTGGTTGGTTCTGTTCCGGCATCTCTTGCTGATAGAGCCAAAGAAGGACTACTGACATTAAGGTATGCCCTTCTCAAACCATTGGATACTTATCTGGCAAAACTTAACTTTGTTTTGAAGATTGTGCTATACTTAGCTACATAGATTATATATCTCTTTTCCTTTTGCTTAGTTTAATTACATTCGAAGAAATGAATTGTTGGGCCTCACATATCTCTCGTCCTTTTCTCTCTTCTAGTGTGGATGACCATAATGTTTGTAGCTCAGACTCATGCAAAAAAAAACAAGAAACTTATTGTTCCAATAGTTGCATCAATATCATTGGCAGTTGTTCTGTTGATAGTCTTGATTATCATTTGGAAACTTAGAAGAAAAAGAGAAGAAGGTACTTCTTACTTAACATTTCAGTTATGCTTTTTTTTTTTTTTTACATAAAACCAAATTAGAAACTCAAACCAAATGCAGCAACGGAATTCAAAACTCGATATTAGAAGTATTTTATGCCACAGGGACAGATAACAACAAAGGAGGAACACTAGCATCAATGAAGCAGCAGTTTACTTATGCTGAGATCCTAACCATTACCAGCAATTTTAAAACTGTTGTTGGGAAGGGAGGATTTGGGACTGTGTACCTTGGCCACATGGAAAATGACATGGAAGTTGCTGTGAAGATGCTATCTCCATCATCTTCTCAAGGCCCCAAGGAATTCCAAACAGAGGTTTGCATTTTTTTTTTACTTATATTTTTTTGTCTATAATTGTGATCAGTCTAAAAAATTCTTCAATGCTATCACAAGTCACCAGAACTAAATATTAGGCAAGCTAACAGCTCTATTCATTGTATTCATTTTTGTTAAGATAAAAGAGATTGGTCTAACACAAATGCCTAGCCTATTGATATGCTTTTTTGGAGTTTGGATTTGCAGGCTGAACTTTTGATGAGAGTTCATCACAGAAACTTGGCTTCCTTTATTGGATACTGCGACGAGGGTGGCCACATGGCACTTATCTATGAGTACATGGCTAACGGAAACCTGAAGAATTATCTGTCAGGTATATACATACCCATGGTATAAGCTTACTATTAACAAAATATGAACTCAAAGACCATATACTAAAATGTGATCATTTTGATGCCTATTGTGTGATAACATTACAGATAGCCGTTCATGTTCATTGAGTTGGGCGATGAGACTTCGAATAGCAGTAGACGCTGCACAAGGTCAGTATATATATAGTTTCACTTTCAGGAGAATGAGATCCTAGCTCTAGCTTGTCTCAACATTTCTCAAGTTATATATTCAATAATGTGAATAGTTCTGGAAATGTCAAAGCTGTCAAATTTTGTCTCCAATGTTAGTAATTTTTTTTTGAATGACAATGTTAGTAATTTTTAAGTGCAGTTGTTTTTCAGTTTCTTTTTACCCCTGAGTGGCAGGATTGGAGGACTTGCATCATGGATGGAAGGCGCCTATAATACACAGAGATGTGAAAACAGCGAATATCCTCTTAAGTGAAAACTTGGATGCTAAAATATCAGATTTAGGCCTCTCCAAGGTTGTTACAAGCGAAAATCATGGCGATGTAATGACTTCAGTCATAGGGACAGCTGGATATCTCGACCCCGAGTAAGTTTCACAACTGATATAATTAGCTGAAATAATCCGACATTGATATACGCCTTATCTACATATGCATGTCTAGGTACTCCCACACACGAAAGTTGAACGAGAAAAGTGATGTGTATAGTTTTGGAGTTGTTCTATTGGAGCTAATCACAGGCCAGCCTGCTATCATAAAAAGTACAGAATGGATCCCCATAGTGCAATGGGTGAGTGCAAGGCTCGAAAAAGGGGAAATAAGTGAAGTTATCGATAAGAATTTGCACGAAAACTTCGATGCGAGCTCTGTCCAGAAAGCTCTTGAAGTGGCAATGACATGCACAAAACCAACCTCCATTGACAGAGGTTCAATGAGTCTTGTGCTGGAGGAGTTGAAAAAATGTCTGGCAATGGAATTGCCTGGACAGGAAAGAAGCATGGGATCAAGGGAGGAGGAGATGTGCCTCATCAAGCCACATAGCTCCCCTGAGTTATGTTCTATGGCCACTGATTCCATGACAAGTCTATCAGCAAGGTAGTGGAGATTTGCATAGGCTGATTGAGATACATATAAACTGCTTCAAATTCTTTGCACTTTATTGTGTGTTCTCTGGGTTTCATGACCATGGATTGGCTGTATATTCTTCTTAGGACATGAATGTGTTTTGGGGTTATATGTTTCTATTTATAAGTTTCAAACTCTTGGCTTGTCCATAAATTTACTTCAAAGGAATTGAATTTGTTTTGGGTTCTATATTCTGTCAATAAGTTTGTTAATTATACCTTGATTGAAATGCTTGAAAATTACTATCTTCATTGACCTTAAAAAGAAAAAATTTATTCTATTTGTCTCAAAATTAGTGTATTGATTTCTTTTTCTTCTAATACAAAAATCAAGAAGGGCTTATTGATGCCCTAAAATTGCTGTTTTTTGAAATTTTGTTTGTTTATTAAGCCACAAGGTAAACAATGCATGCAAATTAACTAATACAAGGAAGAAAGAAAACATATGCCCAGAAATCAAAGTTCTAAAAGCAATACTAAGTTCAAAACTAATTCCAAGGAGTATGCTTCTTATGCTAAATTATAGAGAGATGTTAAAGTAAACGAAATTAAAATAACACACAAAATGTTTCAAAAAGAAAAATATATAGCACACAAAATGTTCCATAGCCAAAGCTGTCTCATAGTTCCAAGCTTTGAGTTCATTTTATGGACTTCGAAAAATATATAGATTTGAAATCTTAAACAAGATTAACCACAGACGACTAAAACAATCTTGAATATCAATATTAAATGATCAACAAACAAAGCACTTTGAGCGAAGCATGATGTGAAATTCAAAAGATTTTAACTAATTTTATGTTGTGATTGACCACCGAAAAAAGTTATAAAATGAAAACACTAGATTCAGTTTCTTATATAGATTTTCAGGCATTATCTGTTTTGTTCATAAAAATAAAAGGATGTGTCTGGGTGCTTGAATTGTGAGAGCTTCTATGGAGGTTTTGGCTTGTCGAATGGTCGGTGTTGTTGCTTATTTATAATTTATTTATTTAATTTTTTATCAGCAATGGGACATCATACTCGAAGGGAGTGTCACCTTAAACCCCACCCCACAAATCTCACCCAATACCGTCGACAAAGAGGCTCGAACTTAAGACCTGAGATTGAATCCAAAGTGTTTTAACCACTTGGCCCAACATGTCTTGATCATTAACCTGCTTCTTGTTCACTGAAACCCTAATTCGTACTCAACACACACTTCTCTGGTTATTGACACAGAGACCTGATCAAAGATCAATTCCAATTAGGGTTGATGATTACACTTTTATTCTTCTTGATGAACAGTTGTAACTAACTGAAGTGAAGACAACTAACGAACTAGATGCAAGTAAAACGAAGACAACTAACAAGAGCTAATTCCTTGAAACGCACCGTTCCACTTATCATATCAATGCTCCAAACGACGCCGCACCAGGTTTCTTCTTCACCAGGTCAAAATGACCGTTGGAGCTTCAATCTTATCTTCATAGCAAGAGCCTTCCTTTTGTCTCATAATCGGTTGGAACAATATTTTCTGATAGTCAATTTTGGTCTGTGATGCGAATTTCGCAGTACAGTGACTCAGTTGCTAATTATGCAATTTGTAGAGTTGCATGAAAGATCTATTTGATTATAATGTGAGCAATTTAGCTAATTCGATTCGATTCGATTCGAATCAAATCAAATCCTAGTTGAAATTGAGTGCTGAAATGAGTATGAGATCTGAACTAGTCAGGTAAGCTTGGTACATACAGAATGCGATTCGCTTGGCGGAGAAACGCTACTGAATGAAGAATCACAGACGGAGATGGTGTTGCTGAGAGATATTTGGGTAAAACTAGAAACGTCATTTTTCATAGAAGAGGGTTTGGGGTTTTGATTTTGAATTTTTTTTTAAAGATAAAACGCACAGTTTTGGTGCTTTAGAGAGAGTTGGGTGACATGGCACTCAAGATATGACGTGACAGTGCGTGTTGACGTGTAAGTCATGAACATGTAATAGCATGTCACATGAATGATTTTGCTAAAAAAATTATGTCAGTACAGGGTTTAAAATAAGCAAATACCTTAAATAAGGGTCAACTCTAAAATAAGAACAATTTCATGGAGCCTGTAACGATTTAACCTTAAAGAATGTTGGTAAGTTGACTTAATGCTAATTTGAATAAAATGTTACCTTACAAGCTTACACCGTACCGATGCAGATGATTTATAATTTATTACCAACTATAGGGTGAGAATAAAAAAAATTAGGAGTCCAAATGTTAGAAAAACAAAATTTGAGGTTACAAGCTAAAGTCAAAATTTCGGCAAGTCCAGAAAGGCAAAACCATTTTACTCATAAATGATGACGTGACAATTTGCTAATGTGGCGTCATTTATATGTTACATGAGCGAGAATAAAGAAAATTGGTTGTTTGAGGTCAAAACAAGCAATATTCGAGGATATGTGTTAAGTTAAATTATTGTCTAAGTATAAAAAAGACAAAATCATTTAACTCAAATTTAACACATTTAACATTTTTCTATAGGTTTTGCTGCTTTGAGAGTAAGCTAAGGTTTTTGTTTGGCTTCGGTTGCTCTTGATCTTTTTGAGTGGCGACAGTCTCTTGAGTTTACATATAGTAAATTGTGGTCTTTCTCGTTTAGATAGCGAGCTCTTGCTTTGATAGCAAGTTAAGGTTCGAATAGCAGCAACGTAGATTCACGGTAGCCTTTTTTTTTATTGGTGTGTGCGTAGGGCAGCAGAAGACGGTTGTAGAGAAAGAAAAGGTGGCTTAGATTGAGATGGTTTGGTTGGATCTATCGAATCAGTATTCGAGTTTATTGCTGAATCAAATGGCATACCTGATGGAGGTGAGAGGCGGTTGGCAGAGCCTTCCAAGTGGTCGCCTTAAACTTCAAGTGCAATCATGATCATATGTTCGTGTAGGGGAGGATTTCAGTACATTCAACTTGATTATTCAGACTGAAAGGGAGGATTCCCGTGTCTCCGGTTTGATTATTCACGATGTTTTAGCCGCTTAGTTTGATAGTTTCAATGTTTTATTTACATGTTGGTTTGCGAAACCAATGGCCCACGAGCTAGTTAATTAGGACATCAGTTTCTCTTTTGACCAAATTTAATGCCAAAAGATTTTTAAAAAAAAATTTCTTCTTCCTATATTAATATCTGTGTTAATTGAACCATTTAACCCATATTTAACACATTTAACATTTTTCTATAGTAATATTGCATGACATCAGTTTCTCTTTTGACCAAACTTAATACCAAAAGATTTCAAAAAAATTGCTTCTTCCGATATTTCTCAGTATCATATAATTTGGTGGGTATTGTGTTAATTGAATTCTCTTTTTGATAGTTCTTAAATTGAAATTTTCAGTAGTTGATCAAATTTGAAATTTAATTTTGTTAACATGCCAATTTAGTCCTGTTATCATTATAATTGTCAAATTTATGTTGATGCGACTATGATTGATGATTATTCACAGGCCTTCAGTTTTTTTTTTTATATATATATTTTTTCTTGTGTCTCATGGTCTTTATATAAAAAATGTAAATATAAAAAATATTTGACCTGTCATCTTAATGATGCATTACTGTACAAATTAAAGGATTTGGTACCTTTCCTATAAGGAAAAAAATAATAATAATAAAAAAGATTTGGTACCTATTTGTACATTTACCCAAGTTCATGAACCAAAACAAATGTGGTCTCATTTACCTCTTTTTATAACCGATATATTTTCAGTATCAGACAGTTTCAGAGGTTATTTTGATCAGAAGAGAGCTAATGGGGATGTCAATTTTGCTTCTGCTCCTTTGTTTTCATGCTACAATTTCAGTTCATGGGCAGCTCCAAGCAGGTAATTAAGCTTTTGCTTTTCATGTGAAGAAATATAAATAAATTTGTATTTGTTGAATTGAACCACTCTTCTTGAACTTGCCTAGAGTTTGTGTTTTATATGTGTTTTGGTTCCTTGTTTGGGAACTGAAAAGGAAATTGAGTTTGACTATTGGTTCCATGAAAAAAAAAAAAACTCAGGTTGATTAGCATTTGCTTTGCATGAAGAAATAGGATAAATTGAGCTTGCTTAAAATTTTGTGTCTTCTGGGTTCTTATTTTATGGTGAAATGGTTCAGTGGAAATGGCTTGGTTTGTTTCTAGTTGTGTGAATTGAAAGTTGATTACATTAAACCCTATGCAAAATCCATTTACCCATTTTAGATTATCAATTTTGGGTAAGCTTAGCAGAATAGGGCTCCTATAGTTTAAATATATGAAAACCCTATTCAGGTTTCTTTTGTTGAGACTGGCTTTGTTTATAGTTGTGGGAACTGTGAATCAAACCATGTTTGATAATTGATTCCACAAGAGACCCCGGAACCAATTGTGTTTGATAGCTATACTCATGAAAAACCCATCTACCCTTTTTAGATTCATGATTCTTCGGTTCGGATTTATCATATTTTTGGTGATATTGAAATTTTAGCAAAAGAGCACCAGAGATTTTCTGTTTCTCACACTACATGCTAACCAGGTTCCATATAAATTTCTGTTTGGTTAGGTTTCATTAGCATAGATTGCGGCTGTCCTGAGAATTTCAATTTTGTTGATATTGTTACCGGCATAAGCTATACCTCTGATGTGAGTTACATAAAAACCGGAGTAAACAAGAATATATCTTCTGAATATTCTTATCCAAAAAATCCTAATCTACCACAGCCACTCTCTGATGTTCGGAGTTTTCCTCAAGGGAACAAGAATTGTTACGCCTTAACAACTGCTGCTGGAAAAGGCGGTTTAAATTTGATTAGGGCTACTTTCATGTATGGCAACTATGACGGGGAAAACAAGCTCCCGGATTTTGATCTCTATCTTGATGTCAATCTTTGGTCCACAGTGAAATTCAGAAATGCTACTGATGTCGTTACACTGGAGATTATCAATGTTGCATCATCTGATATTTTACATATCTGTCTCGTAAATAAGGGTTTGGGCACTCCTTTTATATCAGCATTGGAACTTAGACCTCTTGACAAGCCAGTTTATAATACTGAGCCGGGGTCCTCAGCATCCGAGTCATTAGTACTTGTTAAAAGATTGAACCTTGGAACAACTAATGAAAGTGGCCGATACAAAGATGATCTGTATGATCGTATTTGGTCTCCTTACAGCTTGCCTTCTTGGCGTATGGTCAGCACGACATTGGAAATTAATGTTGGTGAAAATAGATACAAGGCACCACAGGAAGTGGTTCAAACTGCTGTTGAGCCACAGAATGCTAGTGAAGCCTTGGAACTCTATTGGACCGCGGACGACGTTGGATCCCAATTTTATGCCTACATGTACTTTGCTGAAGTTGAGCAAATTCAGCAAAACCAGTCTAGAAAATTTGATATATCTTGGAATGGATCTCCATTGTTTGCAAATTTCACACCTCGTTACCTGTACGCAACCATAATGTCTAACTCAAGAGCCTTCACGGGAAAAGAACACAGGATTTCGATTTCCAAAACAAGTGATTCAACCCTCCCTCCAATCATCAATGCTATCGAGATCTACATTGCCAAACGCAATGAAACACCAACATTTGGCGGGGATGGTATTCATTTAGGAGGGACGTTTGGGAGCACTTCTGGAGGAGATTTACGCTCAGAGACCACCAAGGAGAAGGGAGGAACATAGAAGCTTGGAGGATTTACGGATTAACTACCCGGAAATCAAATCTCTACACAAGGATTCCTAGAACTCCATTATTTGGTATTTTAGGTATTTTGAGTTGTGTAATCTCTCTTTGCTATTCTATTGAACAATTGGTTGTAAACATATGATGAAAATAAATTGTTTACTTGTTATTAGTTTTGTTCAAGTTAACCATTGCTTGTCTATGAGTATAGTTGACTAAACTCCCAGTTTGGGATGCGAATTGTAGGGATAATTTAATTTCAGTATTTATGAGTTTTATGGATTGAATGCATATTTAAT
>JAYMTF010001081.1:0-26503 GCA_036897485.1 Pelargonium nanum | reverse complement strand
TTGAAAATTAAAATGAGTTAATTAATAATTAAAAATTGAATTAAGTTAATTGAGTGACACATGTCATTCAATTAAAGCATCAATTGAAAATTGGAAGTGACACATGTCACTAAATTGGGGGTGGTGCTTGGAAATTATATACATATATATATATTAGATTAGATTTGTTGCCACAATGTATGAATAAGATCAATTTCATCAACTAAACAATATCCACATTGCTCAATACAAATAATAAAATAATAGATTTTTTTTTTTAAGTAATAGATAATTTAAATTAAGATAATAGAAAATTCATATTTCTATCATTAGTGTACTCATACAACTATAATGATCCATTTGTAGGAATCTATTAATAAAAAATAAATTATTTAAATGTTAAATAAGAAAAACAAATATCTGAGCCTCTGAGGTCAACACGCCAATCTAGATATGCATTAATGATCTAATTATTTAATCAAAATTACTTGAATGTTACTAAATAAACCAATGTGCATCTCCTAGGTGGATTGGAATCTTATTAAGCATTGCATTAACAAAAGGATTAGAATATTCAAACAAAATTAACACTATATAATGCTATTGTGTGGACCATTTGGGCTCTTTTGTCTGACCTATGTGTCAACATTTAGGATATCAATAAGCAAGTTGCTAAGGCTCATTGAAATTAGCACAACAAGCTAGGGTGGATGCTGAATTTTATAATTTTGGGTTGTTTTAATTGATGCAAGTGATAGCATAGTAGAGAGAAAAAATGTATGAGAGATTCAACATACCTGCTATTGAGCTAATTTCTAGACTCTAAAATGATATGGATATTTAGATCACTATATGAATGTCTATCATGCACAATCTAATATCTCAATTGTATAAATGTTATTTGAATATATGTGTATGTATTGATATATTTACTTAACCTAATTGACATGATAAACACATTGTTAAGTGGAACACCATATGTGTTTTTGAGATACATCTTCGGGTGTTGGTAAATAATTTCACCAAAAAACTCGAAAACTAGAGAAAAATTAGTTTACAACAAATGGTTCAATTCATAATCCCCTCTGGATGATGCGAAATCCGCTTCAGTGCCCATTAGGGTGTTTGGAGCCTAGCTCCACATTCACATCGATTGCGGGCATTTGGGAAGCTTCAAAGTTCCACGTGCCCTTCAAGCATCATGAGTAAGCGGAGCTCAAATGAGTGTCCACCAATTTAAGTATCGTTCTAGTGCCCTTTCATAGTTCTTGAAGTCTTCGGTGCTTCAAAGATGCTTTCAGGAGTACTCGAGTATGTCAATTCTCAGCCTTCATGAATTAGAGTCTAAATTTGAAGGTGAGGAGCATCTCTGGGTGTTTTGGAGGCCCATTTGAGAAGGAGAATTTTTCGTGTGCATGTTTCTTGTTTATAGTGCTCTTATAGCCTTCCCAGTGTATGCAATAATATAAGTTTAAACGCCACATGTCATTTCATTAGTAGTTGTCATCGTTTCTAATTTTAACTTAAATCATTATTTTTTTCTTAAAAGCAACTTTAATTAGTTTTAAACTATAACTTATATGTGAAACAAAGACTAATATTTAGAAAATGGGTTAGCCATAATTTTTGTTTGTCCCTACATTAAAAAAAAAAAAAAAAAATCCGATGAGAAAGAAACATGTGCACCACCTATTTATGGGAGTATTAATGAAAAAGATTAAAAACATGGGCATGTCCCGCAAATACGGAACAAAAGCACAGCAACGGCTAAAAATGAATCCACGTATTGCTCTACAACCAACATAAATAGATACAAACTTCAATTATTGTTGATGAGAGAAGTGTCAAGGAGCCAATTATGGTTGTTTTATAATTGGAAACGAAAGTGACTAAAATCAAACCCACATATACATATATATATATGTATATATATGTGTATATATAGCCGTTGTCGGCTTCCGGCGACGGCGACAACCAGACCAGTAGAGAGGATCCGATGAGAGCAACGTTGTTTTCACATTTCCGTCCACCTCACTGCACACGTCTTTGTAATTAAGCTCTCATGATGTCATCTAATGATGCAATTCAATCTTTAATTGGAAATAATTCTATTAATGTATGCCTTAACGGTGGTTTAACAAATTCACGAGATTATAAATATGATTAGTGAGATCGTCGTTAGATTTATGCACTGAATAAACACAAATTTAGCAGATATAGCTTTTTGTTTCTTCATTGGCTTAAACATCACTATTAGATTCTCTTGTTCGATCCTCTTGCAGACGTCTCATTATCATCTATGTTTTTACTACGGCTTGATTGATTTTTTTCATGTTATTCTCCTCTAAATTATATTTTAGTAATTATGTTATTTCTAAATTTTGATTCTAGTTTCATGGTGAAGATTTTAGTAGGTCTTTCATTGTTATAAGTTTTGTTTTATCTTCTCTTGTTTGATTTTTTTTTTTCTTTTTAAATTTCAATATGAGTTGGTGAGTATTTTTGATTTGCTTGACGTCATATATTTTTGAAGATGATAAAAGTGGTCTTATTGTTTCTACTATTGCAGTCAATTTTTTAGTTACATATATATTAGTAAGTCGTTCTTCTAAATTATGACATATCCGAAACAAATTGTTCATATTACAATATTTAATTTTATGTCAAATCTATTTACAATAGAGTTTGTAATTCATCACTAATTATTGATAATTTGTTATAAACTTTTTGTCTCACATAATGCAACCAAAAAGTGTCCAACTTCAGGAACCAAAACCAAACTTAGAAATTATAATCTGGACATGATTTGGTGACTTGCTATAAACTTTTTTTTTTCTTCTGTGCAAGTTTCTTGGTTTCTCCATGGTAGGTAAAATTGCAATATTGTGTGGGGCACACAAATTTCATTTAATTTATCAGAATATAGTAGACAAATATGTTGAAATACAATATAATAAAAAGTAGTTTTTTAGGTTTATAAAAAATAGTTTCTCATAACATCCGACAGAAAATCTAAGAATGAGGTTTTTGCAAATCTAATCTCACTTTAAGGAGCAACCATTGAGCTTAAGAAATAATGAGTAAATGTAGTTTTGTGATTAGATGTGTAATTGAATTTTGAAAATGACACATTTCCACTTGTTATTAAAAAAAAAATCACAAAACATAAAATATGCTCACTTGCATAAGCAAGTAGCTTTCAGTAATCACACCAATCAAAAGAGAATTGCCAACTAATTCCATGGAAATTGGTGCAAGAGTTGAAGCATTTTTTTTAAGCCCGGACGATGACATATCGGTTTCTTCTTAAATTTAATCGTGAAGTAAGTATAACATAGTTAAATATTGACGTTCTCATAATTAACCGTAATTTGTCTGGTAGCAACCTACACATTAATAGAAAATGAAATAGAATAAAAAAACTCTAAAATTAAGTAATAACGTTTTAGTAAATACTTATTCTATAAGTAATGTATCATTTATAGAGTTGCAAAGGCCAGAATAAAATATAAGTAACATAAACAAAAGAGAGCACTTAAATAGCTCAAACACCTCATTCTTCATCATATTTCATGAATTTAAATTCTACCTGAAAAAATTTGCTTTTATTTTTATTAAATCAACTGAGAAAGGAAAATATGCAAGGTTTAAGACGCCTACTTCTCTTGAGGTTTTAGGTTCGAGACTCGGTTATTATGCTTGCTGATATAAAAAAACTGAGAAAAGAAAAAAGACGAAACAAAAACGACATATAATGTTGTCTGAGACGACTCAAACTCAAAACGTAACAACTCTTAAACAGACTAACCGCTCGACCCACAAATTTTTAATAAGATTACACACGTGTTAATATGGTGGGATGGTTCGTCCAGGAAGACGCGTGGTCGAAAAAGTGGCTCACTATGACATAGTGCTTAATGGTGACCTCTCCAACTCTCCATACTTTGTGGCTTGCCATCTATTCTATATTGTCTTGACTTTTTATAATACCCCTTCAATTTTTTATATATAAAAAATTAATTTGCTTTTCATATAAATAAGCAAACAAACAAAGTGTATTGGTATTTGGTAGACAAGAAGATTCAGGTAAAAGTGCTCCAAGATACTATAATTTCATAATCAAATACTTGAATAAAAGTTGGTAAATTTAGAGAGAGAATGGGTGGACTAGGATTCCACATAGAAAAGAATATTCATTTTTATTTTTTTTAAAAAGACGAGCTACACAACAGGGATAGCTCTTCCCTTTTAACCCAAAATCACACCCCACCCGACGCAATGAGATTTGAACTCACAACCTCCCACGTGAAGATGTGTGTCTTGACCATTGCGTCACCCCCTAGGAGGCTGAAAAGAATATTCATGTCCATTGAGATGTTTTGTTTTTGTGTCTTTACTTTCAAGAGAGCATGAAACATCTTTTCATTTTCTCACTAGTGGGTGATACAAAATTATGTATATAAACTACCATTTAATACTTACGATATTACTCAAAATTTTACTGGCGGCTCTTCAATTTTTTATATTGTATTATTATACATAGAATACATAAATCTGACACTCTAATTATGTTCTTCCGCAGATGTCGTCATCACTACAAATTTCTCTTGTTCGATCACCTTGTATGCTTCTCCTTGTTGTAATAATTAGAAGTTTTCTTTTTCATTCTAATCTGGTGTGTATTGGTTAAGACAAAATCGGATCATATTGTTTCATTATTGCAGTCAAGATTTTAACCAACTATATGACAATTAGTCGTTCTTATGAACATTTGATATATGCTAATCATGTTACTCATGTCAGGTCTATTTCTAATGAAATATTTAACTTGTCATTAATCTTAATGAAATTTATAATTCTTTAAAAGAAACAATATTCAATATTCCTATGGAGAATTACTTTTGTTCAATAATTTTCTTTTTGGCAAATTGAGGTTTAATTATTTATTAAGTGGGATTGTTGATAACGAAAATCATATATAATATAATAAATAAAATGCGACATGACAAAAAATAATAAAATAACATCAATACATCATAATATTTATAAATAACAGTTTTAAATTTAATTTGAGCTTAGGAGTGTACACTATCTAGTCTTTGAATTTCCTAGAATGTCTTAATTAGCAAGTAAACTAAGGAGTTAAATTATAATATTTAAAGTTAAGAGTCACATGTGGTTGACTGTTGACTATATATGTGTCTGTATTACTACTTAATAATTATTTATTAGCAGAAAACAAATTATTGTAAGATTAATATATTCATCTATTGGTTTCTTTGCTTACAAGACAAGATGACTAAAGGGATTTATTTCAAAATATTAATCGTAAATTCGTGGACCCAACTAGAGATGATAATTCATGCGTGCGTGTCATGTTTGCATCGTATTGAAAGTTGAACATGTGTATACAACAATATTGCAAAATTAGTGAACTCAGACCCACTTATTTCATATAGTGTCGTGTCGCACTGAAAGTTGAACGTGTATATGACCAACACAAACACGACATAGCTAACTCGTGCTCAAATAATGAACACAAACAAAACACGTATATGAACACGACACTACCTAGCATATTTTGCATTGAAATATCACGAATTTAACATATCTATGTTAACTAACATACAAAAATCATAACAACAGTAAGACTACCAAGATCACTTTTAATAAACTTACCATTACAACTCCCAAGTATACGTGTTAGGTGTGTCATGCGTCAAACTACACCATTAATAATCGTGTGTGCGCGTTTTCAAGCCTCAAGCCCTCAACATGAACAAGACAAGATCAGTAAATGTGTTGGTTCGTGTCGTGTCATGGGTTGAGACGAATAACAAAGCTCTAGACTCAACAATAACACTAGGAGACAAACAAAAAAACACATGGGAAGACTAGAAAACTTTGACCAGGAGATGCCAAGATATTGCAAGTAACCTAACCTTCTGGTCCCAAAATCTGGATTGGATTTAGATTAGATGAGGTTTTAGTAGTTTTCATATGAGTTATTACAGATAAACAATACAGTACAACAGCAAGTAACATGGTAGACTAAACTCAGTCCCAAAACAAATAGAGACCCCACAAAATCGATTCTGTAGATTCACTAGTTGACGCAACAGAGACACATTTCAACAAGCATCCAAAAATTCTACAGTCGGCTAATTTACCACCAGAACTTGACTAACTTTTTACTTAAAAAAAGAACAACATGACATTAATCATTACTAGACTACTAGTACATGTTACTCCCATGTTCCTAAGTGCCAAACTCTTTTAACATCTTCCTAACCTAACCTCGTAGATATTCAAGATCTAATCAATGCCTAATCCGATAAATAAACAGAGTAAATCAATACCAACTAACTACTTATTAGTTTTGAGCATGTTGCTAATTTATAGCTACGCGATTATCCCAAAAGGATCCATCTTTTCCCGTCCTCTTACTCTCGCCTCTCCACTTCCCTTCTTTAGCGCCGATGGCTTGGCCTTGTATGAAGGCAGCCGCGGCAGTCATCTCGAGAAGGTGAGAGGGAAGTAGAATCACGTAGAGTGAATGGATGGAAGAAAGATGAAATTTTATGGTTTTTCTGCTCCAACTCAAAACTATACCTTCGGGTAACCATTTTACTCTATTAACTACAATACTAGTATATTTACTTTTCTTGATCCTTCACCGGGCATTGAAAGTGCCTGATCCAGAAGTGTATGCAAGTTAGGGGCCTTGGGCCTTAGGACTGTACATAGTCCGAACTTGATGCAACGGGCTGTGAGATACCTAAAACATAAATCATGGAGTTTCAAGGGGAGGGGAGCTACATACTGCTGCGGCGGTTTCTTATTCCACAGGTCAAAAACTAAATAGATTGAATTTAACCCGAGGTCCTAAACAAATGAAATTAGCAAACAAGTTTCAATATGGTTAGGTGATCAATCAGTTCCCCCATATGTGTGGGACTATTGACCTGTGTTATTCATTGTACTCTATCGTGCACTGGACGAGACTCCCAACTTTGTGGGGGTCTGGGGAGGATTTATCAGTCGTTTAATGAAAAGGAAATACGATAGATGTTATGAACAGAAGATATCGCGCATGCATCATACAGAGTTAAGTTTCACCAGTATTAACAATGATAGAGAGTGATACAACTTTAGTCCTGCTTGCTATCAACTACTGCTGCTGGTTTTGAACTGGACTCTGTTAAGATAGGCTCTGTCAGGCCAGGTTCAGCTTCTAAACCCACCTGCGAAAAAGATGGAGAAATCTCGTTTCATTCACATCTCAAATGCACCCTTGACCATATGAACTACAGTTTATATACACAAATACACTATAAACAACAAAACGGAAGTAACCACCAGTGGCTAGAAACTAGAAATAGACAGTTAAATGGGAAAATCTCATTTCATTCACATTTCAACACACCCTTGACCATATGAACTACAGTTCATGCACATATAAACTAAAGATAACAAAACGGAAGAAACCACCAGTGGGCTAGATACTAGAAATTGGCAGTTGAATGTTGATAATACTCTCTGATAATGAACCCTACACCGACTTCAGTTCATTTACTTTACTTCTCCGAGCATGAAAAGGGTATTGTTCTAGGCATGTGAAACCAAATAGAGTCTTCCTCTAAGGACTCTTACTTTTAGGTGTTTTGTCAAGCCCTCACCTCCCTTCCCTTCCATGGCAAAGAATCACTTAGTTCGCTATATAACATGGTTTCCCATTCAAGAGTGCTAGAAGTGACTATCTAACTGTAAGAATGACTAATGTGTACCAAAGCTCCCTTCAAGTTTGCTTTTTCAATTATCAAGCACCGATCACCTCCCTTTATGGCTTGATGGCTGCGTTCTTCAAATGATTTTCATCAAACACGAACCAAATTCCTTTACAAAACATTGCTATTCTACCATTGCGCTACTTAGTGTCATATTCTCAAAAGACTCACCTCCTCTCTTATACATATAGTTTTGTATCAGCGTATCCGTCACAAGGCTCACAACCATTAAATAAACATATGAAACCACCCTCTTAGACAATTTAAGTTCTGTAGCTAATAAAACGCGAAAGAGAAACCACATTCCTACAAACTAAGTCCACAAGCACTACATTGTCATGTTCAAATATTGCCATAGGTTCAAAATTCAAATTACATACTCTGCTATCATTTTTCGCTGCCGCAGGCTTAAAAGGGCACGCCGGAGGAGCCCTTTCCGGTTTCTTGTATTCCCAACCCAAAAGCCCATAAATCTTCCCCTGGAAATTTTCAAAATATAAATACAATAAAAAATAAAAATTTAAACTTTCCAGAATTCGATACAAAAAAAAATCGATTAGGAATGAGAAACAACAAAACCCAAATTGATGGGTTAGAGTTTAAGATCATCTCACCACAAGATAATAGAAGAGTAGAGGCAGTACGTTGACGATTGGGACCAGAAACAGCGGCAATAAACACATCAAACAAACCTAATTTAGGAACCAAAATTGATTATCAATTTGTGATCCAGATTTAAAATAAAACTGAAAAAAATTGAATATGAACAAGGATCAGTTCAATTACCATCTTCGAATCGTGTATTGGGAAACGAAGATCGATTCAATTGCTCGTCGTTGAATCTTTGAGATTGTCGTCTTCAGCACTGCAACGTTTAACAGCTAGATGGTGCTAAGATGCGCCACTAGAGTCATCTAAGTTGGTATGAGGGATAAGATGGTCATTTCACTTAACTATTTATTTGTTTAGGATTGATTTTTTTTTTTTTTCGGTCTAAACTATGAGATTTTTGTTATTGAGGATATTGAGTATTTAGCTTTGAGTTTTAATAATCTCGCTTTTATGCATGTTTGTAGATCTGCGAATCAGGTGGCCCATCAACTAGTTAGGTCATCAGTTTCTATGACAGGGCAAATAGGTTGGATTGGCGTCCAAAGTCCAATTGATTTGTCCAATGTATTACTCTCTGATTTGAATTAAATAAAGTAATACATTTCCCCTAAAAAAAGTTATGAGATTTTTTAGCGGGCCCGCAAATACGTGGTTGGCTTCTTTAAGCCGTTTTACTACACTCAGACTAATCATCATTTGAGGATAAGTCACAGTTAAAGTTCATGCCTCTTCTAAGGGTGTGTTGAGCGGGGATCGAACGCAAACGCTCCTCCCACTCCAGCCAGTGTAGCATTAGGATTGATGTTTATTTTGATTTTTGTTCTAATTAAATCCACTTCTCTGAATTATTCATCTTTGTTCCAAATTAGTTCTATCAATAAATTAACCAACTTCAATGTAACATGATCGTCATGTCTAACATATATTTTTTTTGTTAATACCATGATTGTTTGGGGAACCCATTCAAAACAAAATTGATAGCTGAGAACTAAAACAAACACACATTTTCTACTGCTAATTCACTTTCATAACATAGCAACAAAATATGACAATGAGTTCTATAGTTTTCAACAAAATAACCATACACTTGAAAGGAATTTTTTGTATTAGCAGTCAAGTAAATGCTGTATATTTTAGGTATGAGCTATGATAGGGAAATGCATTATGAAACTGAGCTCGAGTGTATAGGTGGCGGCGACAATAAGCTTTCCTTTTCGAGCAATACATATTTGAAATGATTACTGTGTGCTGTTGTCGTGATCGCCTTTACAAGGTACACCAGTGCAGCGACAAACAGGCCTGCCAGAAGCTTCCCATCCGTTGAAGCCACGTTCCAAAACCAAGATGTTCTTGATATCTGTATTGTCTTTCTTTTCCTCGAGATAATTGGCTAACCTCCGTGCACAAGATGGACCGCGGACCTACAAAAGCATCACAACACATGAAACATTGTAAAAGATGTCATATAATCATTCAGGAGTGAGAATGATGATGTATAAATGGATTGGGGTTGGAGAAAGAGAATGGAGAAGAATCTTTACGTGATACGAACAAACATCGTACCATTAATAAAGATCGAGACGATGCAACAAAAAAAAAACTATCATTTAAGTTAATCAGGAGTTTCCATCAAAATAACCATGAAAAAGGCATGGATGACAAACCACCCAACCTAGAGGTCCTATGTATACACTATACATATATATTCACATATTAAGCAACTTGAATGAAAAATGTTTTCACTGTTTGATTGGAGTTTATTGAGAATAAATGGAAAAAAATCATGGGCGCAATTAAATATTCATCATGGGTTTTGAAATGACGTTTTGGGTTTGTCATTTTCTTTCCTAATACACATCATAGTCGGCAACATGTGATGATCATAGAAGATAAACAGTTAGAACATTTTAACTGATAAATGAGAGGAAAGTTTAAAATCATGGAGAAGGTTCAATAGACTTCGACAATTGTATCTTTCCAAAAATGCAGTTTTAACATAGATAGTCATTTAGACAACCTCCTTTTATGTGAATGGCATCTCAACAAAAAAAATGATATATATCAGCGGATAGTATCATCCTATTTCGAACAAGTCTTATGGCAAAAATTCCGAGAGGGAGGGCTTGACTACTCACTGTTTCATGCTGGCTAACTCGCAAACCATCCTTCGAGTATTTTAAGTTTTGGAACAACAAAATCTAAGGATATATTAGTACTAAGTTATCCCCAACACAAGTCTTCAAGGTCGTAGTGTAACATCATTGCGCCCTTTATGAATGTCCATATCCTCAGCCTTTTACTCCAGTTAATGTTGTCCTCAACAATCTTCCATCTTTGATATTCTAAATAAGGCATATCCTTTGGTGCGACTTGGACTTGATCTATATGCCACTCGAGTCTTTATAAGATAAGTACGGAATTCTACCCATAAGCCACTCACCCGGGACAATGCCATGCCAATTGAGCTCAACTAAAACATCAACATGTACGTAACACATTTACTTCTCTTATCCCTTCAAACAATAGGGAACCGAAGAGTGCCTATGTCACCATGACAAACTGAGTTGATACTTCAAATTCGCAACTCGGGAAGAGATCAGTTCCTAATTGGCTGACTGGTATAACCAAGTTATTTTAAGGTCCAACCAGTCTAAACAAAACATTACCCAGCAAACCAATGATCATTGATTATTACCCATGAAAGTTACAAGTTTTAACAATTGTCAACATATCAAAATCACAACTTGTTCATACCCACATAAAATTACTTGAAACCCAATTGAACACTGATCAGGAATTAAACAAAGAACATGGAAATTGCGAGAACAGCAAGAGAAAATGCGAGGAACAGAAGAGAGACCTGGCTGAGGGCGCAATGGAAAACAAGCGTGTCCTTGCCCTTGACTTCCTGAATCAGATTTGAGATCTTATCGGAGAAAGTGCCGCTCGCGTAGTGCAGAGACCCGGCTATGTGTCCGTCGTAGCTCCTCTCCTCGTCCCTTCAAATCGCCATTGAAATCACCAAATCGGAAACATGAGAATGACTAATTTCCGAGACAAATTGGAGGAAATTTTATTTGAAAAAAGGTGAGAAAGTACCTGACGTCGACGATGGCGATGTTAGGGCGGAGCTTGAGAGAGAGAAGCTGAGAACCAGTGATGTAGGAGATGCTGCGAGCCATGTCTCTCTTCAATCTCTTCTCTTCTCTTCTCTCTGGGTTTTGATTCGTCTGAAGAAGAAAAGGAAGGTGATCAGTAGATTCTACTGCCACTAAAGATGAACGGTTGAGATTTGGGCTTACCTTCTGGGCCTGAGGCCCAACAAATAATATAAAGTTTGAGCTACTAGTGATGGGTTTACGAGTCAAAAAAGCAGGGGAGCAAAAAAGATTTGGGCCATTTTTGATGGGCTTATATGGGCCTGATCAATTAAAAGAATTGGACAAAAAAATCCGACCTGCCGGATTCGAACCAGCGACCTAAGGATCATCTGCCAGGATTCGACCAACTACAGTCCTCCGCTCTACCAACTGAGCTAAGGTCGGTTTATATTCAAGCTTTGTAATTTCTAACTATATAGACTTTTAAAAGTATTTCCATAATTAGAATAAGGAATATAAGTCAAACCAATGAGACGATGACACCTTATTTAATTTCATCTATACCAACCCAAGTGGTGGGAGTGGAACGAACCGCCCGGATCCAAGATTTTTAATGAGACGTTATCACCTCATTAATGGCTTAGGATCCTCAATCCCTAATTTCTATTCATTGAATCTTCCAATATGGAAAATGTACCAATGCACCATTTTGGTCTCTAACTATCCATTTTACTCTGAATTGACATGTAATTTAGTTTTCAAACTACTAATTTGGTTTTAAATTAGTCCAGTTTATAATGGTGCCATCAAACTAAGTTAACGTAACAAATTTTAAAATTTGTATCTAAACTTCTTTTTGTTGACGTGACAATCACATGACATTTAAGTTACCTAAGTTTATTAATGAAATTATTTTAAAATAAAATTGTATAATTTATAGACCATATTGGAAAAAAATTGACGGACGACCTCATACTTATTACGCAATTTTATTTTAAATTGGTCATATAAGTGAATTAGCTAGCTAACTTAATTTTCACGTTCTCACCGCATTAACAAAAAGTTCTCAAATAAAGTTTTTATATAAGTCCAATTTGAGACTAAATTGGAGTATTAGATAGTTTGACAACCAAATTAAAAAACAAATAAAAGTAGATACTAATTTAAACAAAATGTACAATTAACAAACCAAAATGAATCATTTTCCCTTGCATTATTTGCGTATATAAAATACTCCGTATATGACAAGAATTCTCACCAATAATCTGAACTGCAATTTTCAGATATTTTTTTTTGAAATCCAACGTTTTGATGATATTTTTATTTATTTTTACATTGTATTAGAAAAAACAATAATTAACCCAGTGGGTTGGCGTAGTTGGTTCAGCACTACGTCCCTTAAGCAAGGGGTTGGGAGTTCGAATCCCAGCTTTTGTGAATGGAAAAAGCTCATAGGCCAGCCCTCTACCGCTTAGTACGCTGACAGTGGGGCGAGTGAGGATTAGTCTGTATGTGGTAAAACGGCTTAAAAGTGCCAACCGTAAGTGTGCGGGTCCGATCAAAAACCCCATGGTATAAACAGAAAAAAAGAAAAAACAATAATTGTGTAGAGCAAGAGCAATGAATAAAAAAGAACAAGAAGGTATGGGCCAAGGCCACATGGTCAGCTGGAATGCAAAAACCAGAAACACTTGTCACCATCTTCTCTCCCATTGTGAGCCCCCAAGCAACCCAACGGTCGGATTCAACGGCTCTTTTGTACTCTCTCTGGACCTGCTGTCCTCCGTGGGCCAATGAGGCTTGTACGTAGTCGGTAATTCAGGTTTCGAGTTGATTTAAATTAGGTTCGGGTTAAAAAATCTAACTCGAACCGAAGTTCGACCCAAATAACATTATGGGTCGGTAAGGGATGTACAACTAAAATGTGTGGATTTGTCTGTCTCAACCCACAGTACTTGTTTGGGCAAATCTGCTCTGATTCGACTCGTATATTGGTTTGATCCAACTTCATGTGACCTAAATCCACAAGCATTTGGATTGGTTGTAGTGTTTGTAGTTCGGAACATATTGACAGTTCTAAACATGTCAAGAAAACTTATAAGAAGGTATCAATTGGTACGATAAAGAACAGTTGTGGCAATTCGCAAACATGAGATGATTAGAGGCGACAATTTAGATTTTGAATCATATTCGAATTATATTGTATTAAGAATTAGATTTTCAGTGTAAATCTGACCAATTCAAATCAGTTCGGTCCAAAATCAATTTCAAGTCAAAGTCAATGTTAAATGCACGTGGATTTAAATTCAAATTACAAGCTCTTATATGCGTGACTTTTCTCTTCTCGAAAGATACCATCAAAAGCTCCATCACAAAATGCCAAAAACCAAAGAGAAGGGTGGAGAAAGATCACACATACACACACATTGAAAAAGACTAGTCCTTCTTAGCCATATCTATTTGTTTGAAAACATTCCATCATCTCCTAAAACCCATTTTTCTAAAGCTCAAAAGCTACCCACCACATGGCCTCTTTGCCATTCTCCATTATTGTTGATTTTGTTAGAGTTTTGTTGAAGTGTTTGCTTGCCCATTTAGATCAAAAGCATAGTTTACTTAGATCGTAAAACGCCAAAAATTTTATTACGTGAAACAGTAAAAATAGAATTATCGAAGACGTTTTTATTTTTGGTTACATTATCAAATTGACTTATTCTTGTTGACATTGTTTCGGACTAGGCCAATTCAAAATAATATAATATAATCGAACGATCAAATTAAAAAAATAAATCAATTAAGGACAAAACAAAACAATTTTCTTTTTATTTCTAGTAAGAACTCTACACCATACCAAAAACAAAATCCACACAAAGAAATTGACCATTTTTCTCTCATTTTCTTTATTGGAAGCCTTGGATGCTCATCTACTCTTGCATTTATGTTCTTTGGGCAAGTAGGACCCATCTCAAGACACCACCTTTTACAAGGACAAAATTTAATAGAAATTTGAAAATCACAAGCAAATTATAAAAATAATAAAATTTTGAGTCCTCTCCTTGTGGGGTAGGCACCAATTTGCATTTGCATACTCCAATTCCCTCACAATTAACCCCAACATTCAGGTGTCAAGGAATGGTCTCTCCTTGAGTCCATGCAATAGTCATACACCAAATGGTGGCTTTGCACCCATTTCATGGTCCATTGCTGCCTTCTGGTCAGCCCGCCGGACCGGTAAGGCGAGGCGGAGACGGGGCGGCACCGAGCCGGGGCATAGGCTGAGCAACCAGAAGCCTTGAAGTTGGTGTACCTTGCAACAAATGGTTGGTACCTATAATCAGCTTTGTATTTGCCATCTTCAGTAGCCCAAGATGATGCATCCCATATGGATCCATAGACCCACATTGGCCTTAGTGGAAATGTAGCTGCACTCTTCTTTATGTACCTTCTTATGGGCACATCATCAACAAGGAATCTGAATACCAATAATAACACACAAAAAATACAACGATGAGACTAATAAGTCATGAAACAACAATTTTACTGTCGTGTCGTGTTAAAAAATGGAGGGACGGTGTCGTATTATATTATCATAAAAACGAAACAATATTGCCAATAAGGGTGGCACATCATTGCTCCACAGACGTTGTTGCGTCAACTCAATGTGGACACCACATCATTATATTGTTTCCATACAAATGTAAAAGTTAAATTAAATGACGCGTCATATCAATGTCGACGCCACATTTACACGTTGAAACAAATCGAAACAAATGCGCATGATGGTGAGATCAAATTGAAAAGATCTATAAAATAAAATAAATGGTTTGAGAATGAAACAATTTTCTCCTGTGTATGACCATGTCAATAAGATCTATTGGTTTCAATGATGACAACTTTTTTTTCTTCTTTTGGTGTAGTCATTAAGTGTTTCTTTTAATGAATCATATGGAATGTGACAAATGTGGACTATTAATAGCTCAAAACACAGTGGCAAGAAAGTAATAATTGGAGGAACTCACATGATCTCCTTGGGACTCCAAAGGATGGCATAGTGGTGAAAGGCTTGGGTGGGATCAAACCACAAATGAAACTTCATCTCTCTCCCAATGATCTTCCCATCTCCACTTCCTCTAATGTACACATTGGTCTGCAGAGTGTATGGCTTCCCAAATGTTGTCCCTAGAAACTCTATGTCCACTTCATCATGGAAACCAGGATGTGCTTCATTGTTTGAGAGCTGCATATATGGCATACACAACAATTGAGGCCAAGTAGAATTCTAAAGTTGAGACCAATAAGTATATCAAATGGTGACTGATTTCACATTCTTTCGATGCGAGATTTCTTAACAATCTTCTCACGTGTAGGCTTAAGTTGGATGCGAGAAACAGACCAAACACATGAGTATGTGGACTAAAATGGGAGACAAGGCAGATGGGTCATCACTAGACTTAAAGAGAACTAGCGTTGATAACATGACTTCAATACAAAAACTTAAGCTGACAGATTGAGGGTCAAGTGGTGACTACTTTAGATTCTTTCAAAAGTGAGATTTCTTATCACTCATTCTCACGTGCTGACTGAATAAGAGAGAAAGACCCTTTGCGTGGACTAAGATGGAAGGCAAGACATACATAAAATAAACTTTGATACCAAGCTAAACTTGATTTCAACCCCAAAAAGTTAAACTGATAAGTAGAAGTTTTAACTAGTATATCGAGTGTGATTCACTTCACATTCTTTCGATGTGAGATTCTTGTTGCTTACATAGAAAGCTGTAATGACTCCTGCAGTGTAGCCAGGTTGGAGCTTGATGGAGGCACCAAAATACCCTGATCTGAATGG
The DNA here is from genome assembly GCA_036897485.1 of Pelargonium nanum. Taxonomy (NCBI): domain Eukaryota; kingdom Viridiplantae; phylum Streptophyta; class Magnoliopsida; order Geraniales; family Geraniaceae; genus Pelargonium; species Pelargonium nanum. The sequence continues at coordinate 10,179 of JAYMTF010001081.1, read as the reverse complement.
CTTAACAGACTTGAACCCACTTCCTGAAATCAAGAACCCAGCAAGAAAATGCAGAGAACTCAAGAACCCACATCAAGAAAATCAAGAAAAGACCAAAATCAAGACAAAAAAAAGGGCTAAACTAAACTAAACCTGTGTTTCTATCAAGCCAAATGGTAAGGGCATTATGGTCCATCCTCTGGTGCTGAGGACCCCAAAGGTTCCTGAACCCATTGTAGAAGGTCATGGACCTGAATCTTGAACTTGGGTAGTAGCCAGGTGAAGGAGGCCACTGAGCATTGCTTGAAGAAAACATGATCAAGAAGAGGAACACAAGTGAGAGACACAGAGAAGCATGAGCCATGATCAAGCAAAAGTTAGAGGAAATGAAATGTTGAAAGTGAGCAGAGAAAAAGTGGAATAATTGGGTAAATAAATGCAGAGAGAGAGGTGGTGGCTATGGCTAAAGACAAGGTGTATGAGGCAGTACAGTTTGATATAAATAAAAGAAGAGTGGGTCCATGGCTTCATTAGCTAGGAGAAGAAGCTTCAAGGTTTGATAAATGATAAAAAAATGCAGTTTAAAACAAGCAAATGAGTAACAAGAACACCATTAAAATAGACAAATTAAGTAATAAATTTATACAAACTAGTAGTAGCTTATGATCCCAATCATGCACCAACCACTTTCTTGCAAGTCTTTAAAAGTGGGCAATTTTTCTTTCTAGCCTTTTTGGGAGTTAAAAGGGTAAGAAAGAAATTATGGGAGAGTCTTGTTCATACTTCATAGAGATAAAAGTTAGTGAAGAAGCAAGAATTTACTAAAATGTCCTTATAATATTAAATATTAAAAAAATATATTTTATATGTAGATGGACTAAAGTTGAATTCATTAGGGATAAAAGCGAGTTCAGCTGAGATCCTATCAGGATTGACAACTGCTACCAGACTCCAGGAATTCAATTGATACCACCTAGTAACATACTTGAGCAAACGATAAAGACAAGACAACAATTTTTACACCGTTTCAATTGCTTTTGTGGGAGCTGCAAAAGTTTTGTTGGTCATGAGGCAAAATCTTTATGACGCAACATCTCACATAAAAAATTTCGTCTAAATAAAGGACGATAATCAAACATCAACGACTTCAAATATCTCTGTCTAATTTTAACCCATTTCTTTGTGTTATTTACCATTCCCTACCTTTTATTTTGATAAATGAAACATTAATATTACGTGTGAAGTTCATTAAATATGTGGGTCTTGAGCCATCCTCGAATGGGTCCCAAGTTTGATTTGTATATAAACAAAATCCAATTCATTCATGATGAGTACAGGAGGAGTGTACGGACGATAGATTAAAATATTTAACTACTTGCAATTCTTGTTTGTGTATTATTTGATGAGTCTCTGAAAATGGTGGTGATTCAATGAATTAAAGAAACCCATAACCTCAATTGGGTTAGTGATCGTACACTCAACAAGCCGCAATATAAATAGTAGTTTTGTAGTTAATTTTGAAAACCTCACAAGCTACAACGTACAAGTTCTAGTTTTGTAGTTAATTTTGGCCATTACTTAACGAGAATGGACGAAAATTCATAAATATACATGCCGATGAAACTCGTAACGTGTTTCCATTTATGTGATTCAGCTCCTGAGCGAGCGTTGTATATACGAAGTATATATCGATCTAAGTTGAGCTCACGACGAGAAGCTTGGATTAAGCATGAGTGTTTTCTTTTGACTTTCTTTTATTTCCTAGGAGACTACTTGGGATGCTCCAAGTAGTCCAGGGTTGTCCAAAACACCTGTGTTTTTTATATAATGTGTGTTTCATTGCAGTGTGTTGGTCTTAGTTCTTAACTCATCGTTCTTAACACAGCTTTGCTTCAAGCTCGAGGACTCGGGTTTGAGACCTTTCGTGAACGTGGTATGAGGTTATATTATATGAATGAGGTGTGAATGTAAGGTCTTCTTGTGCAGTAAATCATAAAACGAAAAATAAGAAAGATGAAACATTATAGGTAGGTGACAGTGATTTGAATACCATCCCCACCCCAAGTATGATCTGCCAGTCAAAGCAATATCAGTATTAGATTTTGATTCCCAAAGCCATTGCTGGACAAATAAGACATACAAATAATAGTACCACTAGTACCAAATGATTCATCTCTCAAGCTACCTTAAAGTGTTGCAAACAAAAACTTTTCTGAAAACACTTTTTTTTTCCTCTCTCTTTCTTCATACATGATAGTTTGAAGTTGATATTCCCTTTTGAGGTCTCAGGTTTAAGCCTTCTTGCCGACGGTATGAGGTGGGGTTTAAGGTGACGCTCCCTTTGGAGAGTGAGAAACATTGTTACTTCGAGTATAATGTACCGTCGCTGATAAAAAAAAACATTTTTCTCCCAAAATTGAAAATCTTAGTTGCTTTTGGAGAGAATAACAATTGACCTCTAAAATGGACCAAAAAAAATTGGAAAACCATGCAGAGAACAATATTAGGAGTGTTGTGTCGGTTGGGAAAAAGAAATGGCATTGATGATAACATCATAAGCCGACAATTTCACACCACTCTTTGGTACGTCCAACATTTTAAATGCACACAGTACACCATTCCTCCAAACGTACCATGATATATTATATGAAATTAATGTGAGGGTATTTTTGGTAAGAAAAATAATAAGACAATCCAATGAAATCACATTCAAATTTCACTTATACCCGTTTAAATGAATTTGTGAGAGCGGTTTTAATGATCTGTCGTAATATCAGTTGTGGTTTAATGAAAACCAAATAACTCTCATTTAGAATAGTACTATGTTTCTGGTTCTTGGGCCAAATGAAAAATTATGTTGAAAAATGAAGAAATTGGATGTTTCAGGTTTGGCCTGGGCTTTGATTATTCATTAAAAAGATTGAAGCTTTCTTGGGTTTCATCTCTTACTGCATTGCTTATCCTCTGAAAGCTATCTGGGTTATTGCTAGTTCTTCATTCTTCACAGTGACAGTTCCATGAATTTGTAAGTGCTGATGATTTTTTTGGTTCAAAGTTTGTATTTTTATGTGTATGTTTGTGATATTTTTTCTGGGTTTGTGTTGATTTGGTCCTTAGCTTGTAAATTCAACAGAAGGGCTAGGTCAGAGTTAAGTATTTGTGTTAAAAGTTGTAGAGAATCTGCAGATAGTTTGGGAATGAACTCATTAAATGTTCAATCACATTGAAGGGTGATGGGTTTTTATATAGAATCTAACTGGATTTGCTTTAGAGATCTCGTAGGTTCATCAGAAAAGCCACTAATTAAGGAGTAATTTCAATTTGGGTAGTGTGGGAATTTAAAAAAAAAATTAGAATTGGTTTCGTAATTTAGGAGAAAAACTTTGAATCTGTGATGGTATAGAGGACAAGGTGGATGTGTTTTTTTACATGTATGTCAATATATACTTTGTTGGGAGCTGAATGATACGGAATTAGTTCGAGATCATCTTGTATATATATAATTTTCAACAATCTGAGTTCGGTTGTGCACAGAAAACTTGTTCATCCTATAATGTAAGACCTGTTTTTTTCCGGCTATGCTAATGGTTCTAACTATTGGTCTTTTTCCTTACAAACTACACAGTACTAACTAAAAGGCTATGGAAGTTAACGGTGTCCATCCCGTTCCTCACAAAAATCAGCTTTCAAGGAATTCAACTGGCACCCGCTATGAAATGTCAAATGAGAAAGATGTATTCGTTAAACATGGTATGTTCTTGCTTGAAACTACACCTTGTCTATCTAGCCGAAATTGTAGTAATTACTATAAAATTATAGCTTGTGCCATAGGGATCTCTTCTACGATAAGCATGGAAGGTATAGTTTGTATAGACCCGAACCCTCCCTTACATTTTCTGACTTAGACCATCTACATTTTCTTACAAAAACAGTACAGGAATATGTTCATGTCTCTTTGAAAGAACCTTTTGAAGTAAAACACGGTTCTTTATGCGCAATATCTTCTTTGATGTTAAAGTAGAGCTACATATCATGAAAGTAAATAATTAAATATCTTCTTGATTACATCTCATGATTCATTATTTGAGTAATATCCAAATAGCACAACACTAGTTTCTTGTAATTTAGAACATATATAGCAAATTATAGATATTTTAGTTGCTAATATAACCTCTAAACTTGAATTCCATGCAGTGGAGGCATTGAAAATATGCAACCCTCCATCTCCTGTTGAACAACAAAGGTCCACACACAGCCCAAAAGCCAACCACCCATCCAAGTATCACGCTCAGGTACAACCTGTAATCCACTTCATGCCCATTTTTCTTGTCCATGTTCTGAACCGTAACGCCATTTACTCTACACTTGACACTGAGTGGTGGTCCACAGAGATTGTTGCCTGTAAAGCTTGATTGGTTCAAGCTTTGGAGCTGAGTGCTTGTTGGAATTTCTCCGGTGAGGTTGTTGCAAGACAAATTCAAGTCACTCAGAAAATTCAAACTTGACATGCTTGCTGGAATCTCTCCCGAAAGCTTGTTCATGGAGAGATCCAGAGATTCTAATGATTCCATCCCTCCGATATTTTCGGGGATCCTTCCACTCAGATGATTATTTGACAGATTCAGAGATTGCAACTCTAGGAAACTTGTCACTTCATTTGGTATCTCTCCTGCTAGAGTGTTGCTGGAGAGGTCCAAACTTTTGACCAGTTTGAGGATGGTGTTGTATTGAACTATACTTCCTTTGGTCGCCACCACTGCATTTTCTATGAATCCATCAGTAGCGTAAATGACAAGTTCATCTGAGTAGTTCTTGGTGGACATGGCAGTGAAGTTGTTGACACACCTCGGTATGGATCCAGAAAGATTGTTGTGTGCAAGGTCTAGTATTTGTACAGACTTGAGATCACAAAGGCTGTAAGGTATATGCCCTTGGAAATCATTGGAGCGAAGGCTGAGAATCATCAATTTCGCAAGTTTTTCTCCAATCCAGGTTGGTATGTTCCCTCCAAACTCATTTTCAGCAATGTCAACCTTCACTAACTCAGCACAATCTTTGAGTGTCCGAGGCAACTCTCCAGAGAGACTATTGTTGCGTAAATCCAACGACTGCAGCGAGGTTAAGGTTCCCATTGAGCTTGGAATTTCGCCGGAAAAGTTGTTGTTACTCAACTTGATGGCCTCCAACCTCCGCCAGTTCATCCAACAGTCAGGTATTTCTCCGGATAAAAGGTTTTCCGCAACATTTAGAAGCTCTAGTCTCGTTGGCTCGCTGACCCGGTGACATAAGAAGTGGGAGAGTGATCCTGAGAACAAGTTCTTGGAAAGATCTAATGCAATCATGTTTGATGAAACACGCGGCAAAGGACCCGTAAACTGATTTGAACTCATGTCTATCATTTTGTAGAGTAATTCAGTGCTGGCTGCGAGCATGCCCGTGGGAACCTCTCCCTGGATTTGATTACAGGATATGTTCAAGGAATGGAAATGGGAAAATTGGTTCCAAAACCAATTTGGGATGGTACCAGAAATGCCAGAGTTTGATATGTCCAAGACATACATATTATGTTGCCACTTGAGCCACTGAGGGAACTCTGGTCCTAAATGCCATGAAGCCATGTACAAAGCAACCAACTGAAAAGGAGGAACCCAATCTCTACTCACTCTCAAAGTAAGTTGGTTTGCAGAAGCATAAAAATGTCTAATCCTAGTAAGCTTGGTGAAGTGGGATTCGAGGACAACGCCATTCAACAAATTGTTAGAAATGTCTACCGACTCTAGCTCTGCGAGCTGTCCGAACCGTTCAGGCAAGGTTCCGTTCAGTTGGTTGTCCGCGAGGTTCAGTATCCTCAAGGACGAAAGGTTTCCTAATTGATCTGGAAGAGGACCACAAAGGGAATTCCCTCCTAACTCGAGGCGAGTCAAGTTCTTGAATTGTCCTAATTGGCTGGTCAGTGTCCCAGAAAGGTGACTCTGGCCCAAAGACAGCGACTCGATTCCTACTGAAAGACATCCTGAAAAGAACTCTAGGATTTGTGACAACTCTTGACCCAGTTTGAGACCCGAGAAATCGATTGACTTCAAGTTGCATAGATTTCCCAGTGACCTCAAAGCTTCTTCTTTGATCTCAATGAGCTCGTTGTAGGACAAGTCAAGGGTAATGAGAGAAGTCAGGTTGTTGATGGCACCTGGCAGAGGACCTTGCAAGCTATTAGAATCGAGTTTGAGGACCTCAAGTTGGGCAAGACGACCAAACAACCACTTGGGTATTGAAGAGTTGAATGAGTTTGAGGACAGATCAAGAACGCGAAGGCGGGTCATGTTCTTAAAACCATAGGGTATGGGACCTTGAAAACTATTACCTCCAAGGTTAAGGGAGGTTAGAGTAGTCTCAAGAGAAAACACCCAACTAGGAATCAAATGGTTGCTGAAATAATTATGAGAAAGGTCTAGGATGGCAAGTGATGAAAAATTTAGATCGGCTAGACGAGGAATATGATAAAGTTGGCAATCTAAGAGAAGTAGCTCTGTCAGTGAAGGGAGTGAGTTTGTCACCTGGAGCCAGTCAGAGGCTAGGCTGAGATCCACATGACTCAAGTCGAGATGTTTCAGCAACGAAAGACCAGACAGCCATTGAAGATTCTCGACGTACGAGTCAGCTGATCCATCATAGGAGTATCCACCAAGCAGGCTGAGAGACTGCAAATTGGAAAGATTGCCAAGCTGAGGAGGAAGCAATCCGCTGAACCCTGCTTTTGAGAGATTCAGATACCTTAAACTCCGCAAAGAAGCAAGAAATGTTGGGATTTGAATTCCTCCAAAATCATTGTTGCTCAAGTCTAAATGACTCAAATGGTACAGTTTGAGTAGAGAAGGACTTATTGTACCGCCTAGAGACGACGTCTGATACTTAGCAATAGTTGCTTGGTTGTGATCATACTGAGGCCTTCTAAGGTGTAGCTCCTGGACATGGCCACTTAGGTTGTTGCAGACGACTCCTGCCCAAGATCTGCAACAATCCGAGTCGTGGGTCCAAGAGGCTAGCCGATCCGAAGGATCAGTGAGGCCTTGCTTGAACAAAACAAGGGCTTGTTTTTCACTTTCAATGCAAACTGTATCTTGGTTGCAACAGCATAACCCAATATTGATGGTTGCTAACATTAGTATAAAAAGAAAATTGAGTGTATGATCAGCTCTCACAGGGCAGTCCATGATGATGATGGAGCACAGCAAACAACACTATATAGAGAAATGTAAATTTTAAAGGCTACTGATGTTTTTTTTTAGTAGAGATTCCAATATATGTGCTTTATATAGCAGATCAACTTATTTAACAAGTTCTGTGATTTGACAAATGTTCTCTTTACTAGTACTAATTGTGTCAATTCTTCTATACAATTAATTGCTCCAACTTCTTTGATGGGCTAACATTCAGATTATGATTGATATTCACATCAGTGACTTGAAGTTTGGGGGTACAATGATGTTTATATAATGGTATCTCTTTGACTCGGATCAAATGCACACTAGGATGCGTTTTTGTCTTTTCATGTGTATGTTTGTGATATTTTTATCTGTGTTTGTGTTGATTTGGTACTTTTCTTGTAAGTTCATGCTCAGATCGTGGGTCGTTCTTTGCATTGTCAAGTTCCAAACACGCTAATTTCGAGTTGTGTTTGTGTTATGACATGAATTGACTGCTCTAATTATTAGATTCCACCATTTCAAGAATGGATCTTGCTCTTTGTAATGAGTAATGAGTTTTGGTGATGATAAGATGTTGCATACTATAGGAAGACAAGTGTTGGGTCCTTTGGCATATTCTTCATTGTTCAATGATGAAGTAGTGCATTTTTGAAGACCCAACACACGATACAATTACAAAATGTGAGGCTAAACACACTAGTGTCATGTTGGACACGTATTGTCACATCTAACTCATACATATTTTAATTACCCTTGAAGAGTACTAGTGATAAATGAATTCATATGAATCCGAAGTTTTATACACTCTCCGGCAAAATAAATTTTGTTTTTAAGATTTTAACTACTTTTTTTTTTCCGAAAGACATAAATATCATGACATTGACATACAAAAATGATTCTAGCTCATTACAATGGAAATTAATTATTTTTTTAAATAACTCAATGGAAATTAATTTAATTTAATATAGGAGTATTATTGACTATTGAGTATATAAATTTAAAACATTAAATAAGTACCTTATATAAAAATTCCAAAATAGTATGTTTAAATTAATACATTGACCAATGAAAAAAATATCTCAATTCCGTTCCCAAATTTCAGTTGCAACAAACAACGTTGTTGTCTTTTCTGCAAAAATAAATAAAATAGATAGAAGAAGAAAAAAATGATTTGGTTTCTCAGATAATCAATCTGTGGCATCTACACAACACCAACAATTTTTTTTTCTTTTCCATATTGATTCTTCTTCAGAGAATCAAAGCAGTTGATAAATAGTTCCTTTACAGTTGTGCACTGCAGAGCTCCAAAGTTTTCTCCTTTTCTCTCTCTTCCGGACATTTTTGAGTCGCAGAGGCCAAGAAACAGTTCATAGGTGAATTTCAGTCCATTTTTCGAAAACCCATTATCTTAATTTGCTCAAAAATCTAAATTTTCGACAACCCATTTGCTTATTTATCAATTTGAAAGGTCGATGGAGATCGATAAAGCAATCAGAGAAAGTGATGATCGAAGGCTCAAAACCAAGTACAATAACGCCATCTATGTTATCAGAAGAGCTCTCGCTCTCTACTCGTGAGTGATTTGTACTCTCTCTCCTCTTTGATTTTTTTTTCTTCTAATTTTTGGTATTTGATGTGAAATGGGTTCTCAGTTTTGTGGCTCTAAGGGTTTGGAATTAGCTTTCTGTTTGTTTGCCACTTTGCCTAGAATGCAGAATTTTAGATTTTGTATCTGATTTGAGAATGGAATGTGGGATTTTGTTTAAACTGAGCTTTGTAGCTGTGGTTGTGTTGGGTTCATTAGCATTGAAGTTTGGTTCTTTGCAGATTGAAATTATGAGTTGTAATTTGCTAATATCTTGTATTGTTTTCAAAACATTCTCTTTTAGGTACATGCTTTCGATAGTTTAGCATTCGGCATTGAAAATTTCTATGCATGTATCAATAAATGAAGGACAAAAGTAAATGGGTAGATACGGATCTGCAATTAGTTATTTTCATTCGAATCTTAATAGCTGCATTGTTGCTATCCCTGCTAAGATTCTTTCAGTGATTATCCACGTGGAGCTCATATTTGAATTGGGTTCTCTTTTTTCGTTATGATATTTACAACTAGTATTGTGGTTTATGAGGACAACTTTTGTGTGTCAAAATCCTATTTGCGGGCTGAATAGGATTTAAATTAGCATTCTAGGGTTTCCAGTTTCTCTGCCCATCTTCTTGAGACAGAATAACTTAGCATTTCAATAGGGATATATTTGTTTGATTAGCCGAGTTTAACGAGAAGTTGAAGAGTGATTTTTTCTTCACATTATCTCATTCTTTAATGCTCATATAACAAATGAAGTTGCTAGTGTAGTAATGTCAAAAGTTGTATTTATGAGGTGTGTGTTTTACACGCATTTACACCAATCCTTCTTAAAACAGATAGACAATGTCAACCGATTCTGCACACATTTTTTGAAATGTCAACTGAGCAGTACCCAACTTATATGAAAATTTGATCTGCTTTTCTCTTTGACTATGAAATACGAAAATGATAACATATGCTAAATGCTGTACATGTGTATTTTTATCCTTTTCATTTAGACCTGTCATGATCATAATCTTTGTTGGTGACCCACAGGCACAAGTGTACTAATTTTTGTAAATCTGTAACCGTTGTAACAGAATTGAAGAGGTTGCTTTCAGCTTCAATGGAGGAAAGGATTCAACTGTACGTTTCCACATGCTTTTGTTTTCAGTTTCTCAGTTATCTTTTGCTTCTTTGATAGTGACAATGAGATTGGCTCAGGTTTTGCTGCACCTACTTAGGGCTGGCTACTTTTTGCATAAAGAAGAGCAAAGTTGTTCTAACGGGACATTAACAGATTTTCCAATTCGAACTATATATTTTGAGACTCCTTCTGCCTTTACTGAAATAAACTCATTTACCCATGATGCAGCCAATACGTAAGAAACTCCCCAACCCCCCACCTCGACTCCCGCTTGCATC